>ML815716.1:90792-103071 GCA_009831015.1 Picea engelmannii
GTGGATCCTCATGGTTGAGGAGAAATGAATTTTTGAAGATGACAAAGTGAATTGTACATGTAGGCCCTTAAGACAATTAAAGAAAAGAATTACAAAATAAGAAAGTGTCAGGTCGGCCCTAATGTTAAAAGGAAGTGACATAAATGGTATAAATAAACATCATTATACATTCATTTGATACAAGTCAAATTTCAGAGAGAAGAAGAGGTAAAAGAAGGCCGGATTTCAAGGGAGGATGAAGTCTTTTGGAGATGTGTTCTAAGTATCAACATGGAGAAACTCCAACTTTGGGTTGAAGACCAACCACGTTCTTAATATCGATATGAGGAAGTTTGATGCAAGGACCCAATCACATGGATAGTGCAGATGGAGAAATTGTTTGATCTACATAATGTGCCACATACACAAAAGGTACACATTTCTTCTTTATATTTAGAACCTAATCAATTTGAATGGTATCGATGACTTTGTTCTCACAAATCACTCGTCACTTGGACAATTTTCATGGAATAAATGATAACACACTATGAGGATACAAGGAGCAATACCTTCTTTAGCCAATTGATAAATCTCAAGAAAAAGGGTTCAGTTACCGAGCATATTGAGAGCTTCCAAAGATTGAATATAAAGGTAACTAATATTCCAGATGAGCACTTGATTGATGTATTCATAGGAAATTTAAAGGATAAAATTCAACATGAGGTTTGCCTTTGGGAACTCAAATCTTTGGAGAATGCATTTAAGGTGGCAAGAAATGTTGAAAGTAAAAATATTTCTATGGCTACTAGAAGAACCAATCCTAACATCTATAGAGAGAGAAATGCTCCTTCTTTTAAAACGCCTCAACCTACAAGGTTGACACCTCAACAATTGGAGGAAATAAAAGAAAAAGTTTTATTCTTTAATTTTGACAACAAGTAAAGTAAGGGACATAAGCATGGTGAGAAGAAATTTTTCTACAGATTGTGAACAAGAAGAAGAAGAAAAACAAGAACCATCTCAAGATGAAAACGTAGAAGAAATTTCATCTGAAGAGTTGACTCCCACGATATCGTGTAATGCATTGGCTATAATTAACACTCCTCAAACCCTCAAGATCGAAGGATACATCAAAAAGAAAAAGTTAATAGTCTTAATTGATTCTAGCAGTACTCATAATTTCATTCACTATAAATTAGCCAAAGCTCTCAATTGCTTTGTATATCCAGTGCTAGAGTTTCAAGTAATGATTGCAAATGGAGGAACTATCAATTGCTAAGTAAAATGCAATAAGATCAATCTTACTATGGGGGAATATGTAATGAATAGTCCAATGATTTCTATACCCGTGGGTGGTGCATATGTTGTAGTGTACCTAGGGAGGTACCCAATGGGAATGTAGTTATGTTTTATTAATGGAAGTCATTTAATATATGAGAATGTGGTCATTCAATGTAAGGTGGACTAGGTCCACTATATTAATAAAATCTCACTATGGTAGTTGGATGTAATAAATGTGAGAAGGCTCTCTAGAAGGTTCCTAGGAGATAGGGAGAGCTATATAAAGATGTGTAGGAAATGTAATGAAACATAGTGAAGAATATTGTGATTGTATAAGCAAGGATTGCTTGAAGAGTTTTATCCTTCCATAAGGATTAATATATGGTGTTGCCCTACCTCAAGGGTTTTCTCTATTTCTTGTGTTCATGTTATGGTGAATGGTTTATGGTTTATTCTTGGTATTATTGAAGTATATCTGCAGATATGGTATGGGTACTTAACAATTGGTTATTCCTCAAGATCTCCAAAGTGATTGATAAGCATTCCAAAATATTTGAAGATATTCCCAAAGGTATTCCACCCAATTGAAATAATGATCATGAAATTCACCTAATTCCTGGGAGTGTTCCTCCTAACATCAGGCCATACAGATACCCTTATGCCCAGAAGAGTGAAATTGAGCACATAGTTGAAGAAATTTTAGAGTTTGGCATTATTGGACCTAGCCAAAGTTCTTACTCTGCACCAGTGGTAATGGTATTGAAGAAAAATAACTCAGGGTGTATGTGTCCAAATTATAGAGAGCTCAACAAGATCACTATTAAAGATAAGTTTCTCATTCCTGTCATTGATGAATTGTTAGATGAACTACATGGAGAAATCTATTTCATAAAATTGGATCTCCATTCAGGGTATCATCAGATCAGAATGAAGGAAGAAGATATCCCAAAAACAACATTCTGAACCCATGAAGGCCATTATGAATTTTTGGTCATGCCTTTTGGCCTTACAAATGCACCTTCCACATTCCAAGGGTTGATGAATTCCATTTTCAAGCCCTTCCTTCGAAAATTTGTGTTAGTATTTTTTGATGATGTACTAATCTATAGAATGTCTTGGGAGGATCATGTGCGACATGTTGATAAGGTGCTACAACTACTAAAGGAACAACAACTGTATGCCAAACCATCCAAATGTTTCTTGGAGTAAAGGAGGTAGAGTATTTGGGTCATATTGTATCTCATGAAGATGTCAAGGTAGACCCTAACAATATTAAGAGCATTATCGACTGGCCGATTCCCAAAACATTGAAGAATCTTAGAGGATTTTTGGGTTTGACAGGTTACTACCACAAGTTTGTTCAGAACTATGGAAGAATAGCAACACCTTTAATTGCACTAACTAAGAAGGATTCATTTTCATGGACTCCAGAGTCAACTAAAGCTTTTGAACAACTTAAAGAGGTGATTTTCAAAGCTCCTGTCTTAACCACTCCAGACTTCACAAAAATCTTTATTGTGGAATGTGATGCCTCGGGAAATGGAATTGGTGTTGTCCCAATGCAATAAGAAAGGCCTGTGGATTTTGAAAGTCAACCACTCAAGGGAAAGGACTTACACAAACCCATTTATGAGAATGAAATGATGGCAATACTACATGCATTGAAGAAATGATGTCCTTACCTAATAGGTAGGCACTTCAAGGTAAAAACAGATCATGATAGTCTTAAATACTTCTTGGAACAAAGACTATCTTCAGAAGAACAACAAAAATGGGTAACCAAGATATTGGGTTATGATTTTTAAATCGTCTATAAAAAGGGGAAGAAAAATGTTGTGGTAGATGCACTCTCAAGAAAGGATGAAGATGTTGAGGCCTTTCTCTATGCTATCTCAATCATCCAAGCCTATTGGATAATAGAAGCAAGGGATGAATGGAAGAATGATGAAAAAGTGTGGACTCTCATTCAAAGGTTACAACACGATTCCAGTGCATCAGATACATTTACATGGAAAACTGATTCAATATGGTACAAATATTGCTTATATTTATGTAAGAACTCCCAACTCAAAGAAAATGTACTATTGGAATTGCACACCTCTCCAACAGGAGGGCACTCGGGATTTTTGAAAATCTACCATAGAGTCAAGAAGGTTTTTTTTTGGGATGGCCTTAAAACTGATGTTCAAAGGTTTGTGGCAAAATGTTTGGTTTTCCAACAAAATAAGGTGGCAACAATTAAGACCCCAGGTCTTATACAACCATTATCCATACCAATTTAGTGCTGGGAGGAGGTTTCCATGTATTTCATCATAGGGTTACCAAAGTCTGAAGGAAAGACTGTCATCATGATGATTTTTGATAGACTAACCAAGTACGCACACTTTTGTGCACTCTCTCATCCATTCAAAGATAGTACAATTTCCACCACATTCATGCAGACAGTTCAAAAGCTACATGACAACCCAAAGATTATTGTAAGTGACAAAGATCCCATATTCACTAGACATTTTTGGACAAAATTATTTTCTTGTTTGGGTAGTCAATTGGCTCATAGCTCATCCTATCATCCTCAATACGATGGACAAACCGATATAGTGAACAAATGTCTGGAAGGCTACCTTCGTTGCTTTGTCTCTGATAAAAAAACACAATGGTTCAAATGGTTACCCTTGGCATAATGGTGGTATAATACTTCCTTTCACACTGCAACAAAAATGACACCATTTATGGAACTTTATGGATACCACCCTCCTCCCATCACTTCTTCTCCAAAATAAAAATATAAGATTCAAGCAGTGGAAGATCACATCGAGAATCAACAACAAGTTCTCCAAATATTAAAGGACAACCTGACCATGGCACAAAATCGCATGAAACAACAAGAAGATCAACATCGTAGTGAAATAATTTTTTATGTAGGGGATTGAGTGTTTTTAAGACTACAACCATAATAACAGATGTCCCTCAAGCAAGCCAAGAAGGATAATAAATTATCACCAAAGTACTATGGCCCTTATAAGGTGTTGCAAAAGATTGGTACTAGGGAATACAAATTGGAGTTGCCTTCATCTTCATGAGTACACCCAGTTTTCCATGTTTCATGCTTAAATAAGGTTATAGGCGACAAGATTCCAGTTAAAACTATATTCCCAAAACTTGATGAGGAAGGAAAAATCATATTGGAGCCTGAAGCCATCACTGACACAAGAATTCGCCAGCTGAGGAATAGATCCATTTCAGAGTATCTCATTAAATGGAGGAAGCTTCSTGTTGAAGATTCCACTTGGGAAGATGAGTCTTTTATACAAAAGCATCGAGAGTTACTCAAGCGTTGTGGACAACACTTGTCTCAAGGGGAGGGGCATGTTAAGCCCTAATATTGGCTCATTACCCCTTAATTGGGGCATATTATATTAGTAATGTTATTTTATTTATGTCAACTTTAGGCCATTAGTTGTAATTATGCCTCCTATTCTCCTATATATACCAAGGAGACATTTTAATTTTGAATCATCTTGTACTTGAACATTTAAGTGGGGTAAAAGGAGGTTTCCCCCTTGAAGAGGCTTATTGTCTAAAATTATCTCTTTTTCAAGGCGTTGAGTACTTTTTCTGAGGTTTTTCTATGCTATATTAATATTTGGTTCTTAACAGCACATGTGCTCCTCCTGGATCTAATTGTCGTAGGCTCATTTGAATCCCTTATCCAACAACTATGATCATTTCATTTCATCCTTCGACACTTTGGGTTATACTCTCCCATTTCCAAAATCTCTCGAAGTGATATTTTCCAACTAAACCTTGAGCATATTGACTTGATCTAATGATCCTTATTTGACACAAACAACCTAACATGATTCAACAATTGTCGGGATTTTGGTTGTTTTTGGATCTCATGAATCCATGATCCAACGATCGTTATCCGTTCTGTATCAATGTTCTGGATTCATTTCGGCATTTAGGACTTTGGGTTATGCATTCCCAATTCTCAAGTCTCTCGAAGTGAGATTATGCGAATAAAGATAGAGAAAATTGACCTCATCTAATGATCTATATTTGTCGCGAAACACTTAATATGGTTCAAGGACTGTCCGGATTTCATCTATTTCGGGAGCTCATGAATCCTTGATTCAACGGATATGATCAACTCTTGGATCAATTGTCCATATTTATTTCATCCTTCATACTTTGGGTTATTCGTTCCCAATTCTCAATTTTCCTGAAGTGGGATTCCCTGAACAAAACTTGACTTCATCTAATGGTCGAGAATGCTCCTTTAGTAGATCAATGATCCAGGATGATTTAAGATCCAAAAATTGTGTGATCATTAACTTCAACCCTTGCATCCTGTAATGGTTCCCCACTGTTGATCTTCCCTTAATAAGATCTGATAGTAAAGACTTAATCGAAAGTTGATCTGAAGCCTCCTCTGTAACTTCCAGATTTGACGGTCCTGGTTTGTCCTAAAATCTACATTAGTGAACATGATTCTTGCTTGAATCTTTTGTAGTTGCTATGGGGATTTCAATCCTGGTCTTGTTTTTGCAATGCAATTTCCCTTATGATATTTTTGGTAGATTCCTCTGCATGTTGTTCATAACAATTCATCATCACTATAATGCGCTTTCCCTTTTGAGATTTTTTGTTTTGTACTTGGATTCTAACTAATCGAGATCATTGGTCTATTGGGAATTCGATCCTGATAGTGTTTCTGCATTGCATTGATCTCATGAAATATAATAGGCTTCTTGTCTCAATCTTTAGGTAGATTTTTCTGCATGTTTTTCATACAAAATCATCATCACATCATAATGAAATTGCCTATTGACATCAATGACAACACATCAATGACCATATGTCCAACATTTTATTATAACAATCATTTTCATGCTTCAGTAAAATCAATTCCTTTTGAAATAATTTATGGATGGAAATGTAACAATCCAATTGCTTGGATTAGTCCGATGGATATATTAATGTTAGGTCTTGATATGTTGAAAGATATGGAACTAATAGTGAAACATGTACAACATAACTTAAAGGTGGCACAAGACCAACATAAAAGTTACGCATATTTAAAAAGAACTCCAAGAGAGTTCCAAGTTGGAGATCATGTTTATGTAAAATCAAACCCAGGAAAACTTTTGGAGATCATGTTTATGTAAAATCAAACCCAGGAAAACTTCTTTGAAACTACGAAATTAGACTAAGTTATCTCCAAGACATTGTGGACCCTTCGAAGTGTTAGCAAGAGTGGGGCTAATAGCCTATGAGCTGGCACTTCCATCTTCAATAAATGTACATAATGTTTTTCATAGTTCTTTATTTAAAATTTTTATGTGTGATGCTACTCATGTGGTTTATTGGGATGTGATACAGGTGGAAGCCGAAGGAGAATTCCATGTGAAACTAGAGCATATTATTTATAGAAGATATCTTATTCTATGAAACCTCACCATTGAGCCAGTAAAGGTGCAATGAAGGAACCTTAGTCTAGAGGAAGCTACCTAGGAATTGGAGAATCATATGTGAGATGCATATCCAATTATTTTTCGAGAGGAATATATATACCTTGAGTAACATCGAGGATGATGTTAAAATTTAAGGGGGATGTATGTAATATCCCATATTTTGAATTATTAAGACTTTATTTTATTTATGCATTTGAATTATTGAATTATTTAAGTTTGACCAAGGGTGGTCAAAACAATTATAATGGTCAAAACAATTATAAGACATTTTAAGTATTTATTAAATAAAAGGAAATAATGATCTCAAGGTAGCCGTTAAAAGAGTGATTGTTGACCCACAAGGAGGAATGAAAAGTGACATTGTATGAAAAACAAAGTAGCAAGGAACTTGGATCGATCTCAAGTGATGAAAGGCGCATCTTCCGAGAAAATCTGGTCAAACTCAAGTGAGAGTTAGAGTTGAGAAGGTGGAACATTAATGACCAAATAGTCCTAGGTAAGTGAATAAAAATATTTCACATCATTAGAGCATGAGGCTCACATGACTGGGAAAGATACAAGAGATTGAAATGATGAATTTATGAGTTAATAAATTAGCATAATAAAACTACAATCTTCGTCCTTGTGGTTTAAGGATCAAGCTCGTAAGTATTAAGAGCAAGAGAGTTTGGTTGTTTTGGATAGTGGTTGCATGGAACGGCGATCTTCAGGTCCTTTTACCCAATTTAAATGAATGTGGGATTTGTGCAGGTTCTATTCTCCATATTTTTCTTATTTTTATGCAGAGTAAGATAAATTAAAGGTTCGAGTTACGTTCCTTTAAAAATTCTAGTGTTAAGTTAGTATTTTGTTTATGATTTAGGATATGATTGTACCTCACCAGTTGTTTTTACTATGCATTTAAAATAGTTACAAAATTCCTAAAAATTGTTTAGAGGAATTAATCAGTAAATGTATTATTATCATACAACTTTGGTTTCAATAACATATACGTTCTATGGTCATATTTTTTAATCGAAACAATACAGTTGATGTTCATAATCGTTATCAACCATTAAACGAATGAGAAAAACTAGAATGTGCTAGTTGCCATTGATACGTACCCAGTACTTATCAAAACAAATTACTATTATTTAGAATGACAAGAAGAATTATGATAAAATCGAAGAAAAAAAACTTTGTATATTTATATCTAAAGAGAAGAATTTACGTCAAGGACACTATAATAAAATCGTAGGAAATAAACGTCTCTATATATTTATATCCTAGGAAAAGACTTGATGACAAGCAGATTATAATAAAATCGAAGGACATAAAATCTATATATATATATATATATACACGAAGGGAAGAATTAATATAAATGGTGATTTTGTCCACGTAAACCAAGGAATACATTATATATCCTATTATAGCAGAAATCATTATTGTATATCAATATAATTTGTTCAAAATAAATCATTGTTGTATATCAATGCAAGTATTGTATGTGCAAAAAGACGAATCAGATAGATGAGATGGCTTTCTATTTTACATATAAACCAAAGAAGAAACACGTATATGAAACTTGCACATTAATAATTTTATTGTTTACAACAATGTTAGTTTTAAAGAGTCTCTAGACTCTGTTACAAAAATGGATTTTCTAAAAAGATTCGTGACATGAATTCGATTTCTTCTTGGGTTGAAATGCAACCCTTTTTTCATACAAAGTCTTTGAAATTCCTGAAAGGCATATCATCTTTGAAACCAACTATTAAAACCTTGTTAAAAACACAGTAGATCATAACATATTCATACCTGAATGTGAAGAAACCAAACCATGATGTCGAAAAAGAGTAAGGTATCATTTTAATCCCGAGTACATGTCAAGAAAGATAATAATGTTAGTATAGTAAGCTAACTAGTGGTAAAAATATTTACAAATAACGTAAAATGAAGATCTTCAGACACTTACCAGGGAGCATCCATTTTTCCTTGAATTTCTTTTAGGACACGTCCAACAAACAAAATCAACTCTGAGCAGTTTGTTTTAAAAACCAAGGAGGAAACTAGTAAGGTCAACCTGTAAACATAAAACTCTGTGTAATCTAGATTTAAAAACATTGAAACTTTATGACAGGTAAAACTTTTTAAAACTAAAAAGACTTACCAGAGGTAGAGGGAGCTAGCAGAAACCTCTTATTCTCAAACCTTATCAGAAATAAACTATTCATGAATCTATCATGAGAGGAATCCACCTTTGGGAGTAATGAACCAAAATGAAAACTCAAATTAAAACCCTCTGTAACGTAGTCCCTTAAGAAATTCGAGTGTTCCGGAAGCAAAGTACTCAGTTAGCAAAAACACCAAGCGAAATGGGTCCAAAGGAACGATCACATAATTTAATAGAATATATAGAGTAAAACTTACAGTGGGAAAGGACACCTGGAGTAGTTCCTTCACACCAAGAGGAAAGCTCTACTATAAAGCAAACACGAAGAGTAGGAAACAGGTCGACAACTTAGACCTTTTGTTTTTTAGAAACAATAACCCTCACAACTATCAAAATGTACCTTGCCAAATTTTGTTAGTAGATCTAGTTGACACTTATGTTTATTGAATGACAACGATAAAACCTTACAACTCTCCAATTAATAGTCGAACTATTTAACTACCAAACCCCTTTCACAAAGTAAAGAGTGACTGTGAAATGAAAGTGTTCAATTTAATTATTCCTTAGGTTTTGTACGAAAGGTACTCGAGTAGAGATAAATAACTTTATACAAGTGTAATGTCTATCTTATGATTTGCATACACCAAGAACATATAAGAGAGACCCTATTTAACAACCATAGCTCATTTATAAGATTTAACCTTTATTGATATGTTTCTCCCATGCGCGCTCGATTTGGGTTTTAAAACATATTACATGTGTTTATAATGAAACATGAGGATATTACTAAGAGATTAAATTTTATAACATATTACATATGTTTATAATGAAACATAAAGGTATTACTAAGAGCATAAATTCTATAACATTTTGCATATGTTTATATGGAACCTAAGCGTTATCACTAGGATGCATATAATCCACCAACATAAAATGTATATGTGTTATTTGATTTTATACTTGCCTTAAGATTTAACTCCAATGATCAATACTATTGCTAGCATTGATATTTGATATCAATGTAGCAATAACTTTTGGTATAGTTTTGTTAATCGAATCGTTACAATAAAATAGCATGAGGTCTATGAACTTAGGGTTACTATTAATATTATTGGCAAACAAAAAATTATGAATGAAATTTTAGGTTTCTCACACTAGTAGGCTACTGGCCCTACTTTGGAAAGAACTTTAAAAGACCCACAATAATGTGGTGACAAGTTAGAACTTTTCCCAAATTTAAATGAATTGTTTCTAGGTTTTACTTGTAAGTAAACATGGTCTCCAACATTTAATTTTGTATGTGTCGTGTTGAAATCTACATAGATTTTCTATCTATCTTGTGCACTTTTCAAGTTTTTTTTCTTTTTATGGACAATTGTTTCCATTTCGTTTAGCATGTATAGTCCTAAAATGATTATGTTGATTAGGTTGTACCAACTAATCATATTTCAACACCTCCTACCATATATTACTTCAAAAGGACTCATTTTTAAAGAAGACTGATAACCATTATTGTATGCGCTAGCGGGGAAAATCCCCCTATTACTATATTGGGTTGGAATATAGGCAGCACACTAACTTTCCTTAAAACATATTCCTAATCCTAAACTACCCCAAACTATCTGAACAAAAAGACAAAAGAGAAGAAGGAAGATTGGTAAGTGTACCTTAGGCCTTAACATCCAATGTAGACTTCCTTCAACTTTGTATCTTCCCAAGTTGTGGGTTGCCTCCCAAAGATGACTACAAGAACACTCAGGCAAATAATGCTACAAATATACAAGCTCTACGTATGAATGTTAGCATTCAAATATAAACATAGATGCATTTAATAAATAAAGATATCAATACACAATGTATTGGGACAGGAAAATAACTCTTTTATTGAAACTGAAAATTACAGGATTGCAACCTTCTCATCGCAGAGGCTTCATGAACTAGGTCCGATCTCCTCTTACTACTACTCCAAGTGCATCATTCCCGCATTGCATCTCACAATAAACTGATCTATTTGGGAAAAGGGAAGGGATTTTATAGGAGAGGGTTGGAGGGGGAATGCTAAGGCCAAATCTCATAAAGAGCTACAAAGCTTGGGCTAGAAGGGGAAGGGATTTTGGTAGAGTTTCTTTGTTCTTTTTATTGATATTGTAAATGGTAACCCAAGGCCTCTTTTATATGATAAAAATATGGTGATGCAGTTTGGGGATGGGATACAATGGTTAAAATGGTTTGGAAACCCTCGATAGCCCATAAACTCTGTTGAATTCCTTTCAACTTTTTATTTTTTCCAAATTTTGGAGGTAAATGCGGGATGTCTAGAATTCAACTTGTGTATGTACGTTGGTTGTATAGTATGCAGTTCATGTATGTACACATGATTTCTAGTATGAATGTAGTGTGTTTACATGGGCAACAGTTCAGTAGGATGCGTAAATGCTCCAAAAAATGTTTTTTAGGAAGGATCCTCAACAGTAATTTGGAAAATTGTGTAAGTGGAAAGGCCAATGCCATGTATGCATAGGTAGGGAGTTTTTGGGCTATAAAAATATGCAAACTCCATCGAAGGAAATTAATTTTCCCCTTTTGTGGGGAAATCCATTACATACATGCACAACATATCCTTGACAATGTGGTTAGTCCTTTCGGTCTGACCATTAGTTTGAGGATGATAAACGATGTTAAATCTCAATTGATTGTCCAAACCACTAAATATGGTATTCCCTAAATTGGGGTTAAACTTGGTATTCTTGTCTGAGATGATAGTTTTAGGTAAACCATGCATTCTAAAAATCTCTTTCTTGAAAATATCTGCAATATTTATGGCCTTGTGAGTGGATTTTACTGTAATAAAGTGTGCAAATTTTGTAAGTTTTTCTATTACTACCATTATAGAGTCATTATGATTCCTGGTTGTAGGTAGTCCAATAATTAATTCCATGCTAATTACTTACCACTTCCATTCTGGAATGGGTATGGGATGCAATAATCCAATACGGTGACAGTGATCAACCTTAACTTGCTGGCACTCTAGACACCTAACAAGATATTGAACTACCTTTGATTTCATTCCAAGAAAATAATATTCTTTCTTTAAATTTGTTATTGTCTTTTGATAACTCGGAGGACCAGAATAAAGTTTCTTATGCACTTCCATTAATGTTAAATTCTTCAATTATGTGTTATTTGGAATATAGACTTTCTTTATACATAATAAAACCTTCCTAATTACAAAAAAAAAATATTCTTCCTCCTCTCACTTATTGTTTTGACACATTTCTTGAATTTTCAAGTAATTATCATATTTTTTTGTTGCTACTAAAATGTTATGTTTTAAATCAAATTGTACATTGCTGCTAAAAATTTCATTTGTCTTTCTACTAAGTGAATAGG
>ML815716.1:111865-142952 GCA_009831015.1 Picea engelmannii
TTACATTTATCTTCAAATACAAAGCATAAATTTGTGTTACCGACACACCTCTAGGTATTCCTTTAATTGTTCCAGCTTCGCCAAATTCATCTAAATAGTTAAAACTTTTTTCTTGCCAATTCACAACAACTGAGTGTTTTTCTAACTAGTCCATGCATATGAGTAATTCATAGGATCTGAAAGGTAATCTGTTTAAATACACCTTAGTCTCCATTCCACCCATAGTTACTATGCAACCTCTAACCAACTCCACAACCTTCCATTTCATTCTAGTTGCTAACTTTACTAACCAAGATTTATTATGTTTAACTTTATTTAGTTTACAATTTTCTACTATGGCAGGTGAAATGTAACTCAAATTTACACCGATATCTATTAAAATAGATATAGGTTTTTGGTTCTGCCATGGTGGATCGATGATCAACCTACCCATTCTCCAAGGAAGAATTAATCTTATGTGTACATCTAGCCATGTCGTTAACTGTAATTTATTCTTGAATGATGTGCACTCTCAAATTTTTGTTTTTATCTTAAGGGAAATATCTGTACAAATGAGGTTCTTTGCAGCCCCAAGATTGCAATGGTCGTCGAGCTAATTTTTTTACCAAATCAACAGTTTTAATACTATTCTATATTGATACACTTTGTTGTCCATTGAATCTGTTTCTCCTAATGAGTGCACTATGTGATGGATGATGTAGGTTCTTGAACTATTTATTCCTAGGATGAAACTTTTCATTGTTCCTATTCTGCCAAGTTTTTGTATTTTCAGACCTTTGTTTAAATTGAGTGTAACATAATTTACCATGCCTTATTAATTCATCCATTGTATTAGGATTAATTACTGAATTTTATCCTTATATACTTGAGGCAAAAATCTGATAAGCCACTGAACCTTTTCCTTTTCCTCCCTAAGGTAAGGTACATATCTCATCAAATTTACAAAATTAGTTAGAAAATCTTCGATAGTCATCTGTCCTATCTTGAGGTCATGAAATTCCTTGGATTTTTCATTGAATTATATTTATGTTAAATCTTTTTGTTTAAAGTACTTTTTCAGTACTTTTCACTTTAATTCCTTTCTCCTAATTTTGTTCATGTTTTAATATCTTTCCACCAAATGGAAGCTTTACCATTTAGTTGGTATACACCCAACCTAGCTCTCAAATTTCCTAGATAGTTGTAGATGTGAAAATATTCCCCATATTCAGAAGCCAAGGTTTTGTGCCCTGCTCAAAATCATCATCAAAACTGGGTGGCCTAATATTTTTGAACTCACAATTTTTTTTTTTTATCATTCCACTTTATTTTCTTGGTTTTAAGTGTCGTCTTTTGTAAAGTACTATTTTTGGAACTATCCTCACTACTTTCTTTAGTCAACAATTCCATTTTATCACTAAAAATTTTGTGCTCTTTAAGATTTTGAGATTCATCATTGGAGCTTTCCATTTTTTCGTTGTTGGAAGTTTTTCCTACAATCTTTTTATATTTAATTTCATTCATGTTATTAAGTAGGATCACATTTAACTCTTCATGTTCCTTACTAGACTTTAGCAACTTTTTATTATCCGCGTTGTTGGAGATACTTCACGCACACCTAAGATTTGATTTTCCTAAGGTTTTCCCTACATTTATTATTCCTTATTCAGTCTCCTATAGTTTAGGGAGAATATTCCTCTAGGATAATATTCTCTTTAGTTCACACTTTAGTTTGATCAATTGAGTGGAGTCTAGATTCCACATTGGGATCATCACCATGCAACATTGGGATCATCGCTAGCTAATAAGAATTGTCCTTGGGGTTATAACCAGACTAGCACATTACTCATGATTCCTTGATCTCCTCCTCACTTCAATCTGTTTCAGTCAGTTAATTGAATACTAAGAGACTAGTTAACCCAGACTAGGTGGAAATTCACTCTCGTAACTGCCTGAAAGACTAGACTAGGTGGTAGCTTACTCCCGTAATTGTTAGTGTGTGTCCATATCACTCTATACCACCACAATGGCACATTGGATTCTCCTCCAGTGCACATTAGTTGAGTTATATAGAGTATATCATGTGTAAATTATCATTCATTCATTTGGTTAATGATAATTCTTCCATTCTTTTTCTCCTTCTTCTCTTTTCTCATATTTTCTCTGCAAATTGTGTATTTCATTTAATAGATATATATATTTTGTGGAGTTTCAACACATTTACATGGTATCAGAGCCAATGGGCTACTAGGTAAAGTACACATGATTTTTTTTTTTCAAGTACCGAAGATTGAAGACAACGGAAAAATGGAATTTCCAAAAGAATTCATTCTTAGAATGTACAATTTCTTTGCATGGAAGGAGAAGATGAAAATGCATCTTCAAGGAAAATAATTATAGAATTTAACCATGAAAAAAGAGAAAAAACCAACATCATGTATAGAACTCCTCTCCTTTGGAACAATTTGAATGATAAAAAAAATTTGGAACAATTGGAGGATGAAGCATTTGGAACAATTTGCAGTCTCATTTCTCTGGAACTCGTCTTTCACATATCCTCATGTAAAACCCCCAATGAAGCCTGGACCACCATGGAAGGTATTTTTGGAAAATAGGATGACATGAGGGGACACATGCTCAAGGTGGAATTTATCACTTTGGATCCAAAAAGCTTCGACAATGTCCAAGATTTCTTTACCAAATATAAAGATTTGTTGTCGCAAATAAAGGCTTGCAGGGTTGATAAATCTAACGAGGAGAAAAAAATGGTTCCTACTATTCTCTCCAAAATTGGTCTAGAATACTTTGTTTTTGTATCTACATTCCATTAAGTTAGGCTCTTATCTAGAGCCACCTTGATAAATCCCTCTCTTGAGGCGTTTATTGAGTCTCTGACACGAGAGCAGAACAAGCTCATCAATATCGGACAAATCAAAGGCCCAAAGGTGCATGAACTTACTGTGAAAGATGTCGGTGGTCATCAGTATCATAAATATAAATACAAAGACAAGAGGAAAACACATGCAAATCCAAACAAGGAAGGGTACTGAAAACCCTTCGATGATGCTTTCAGATCCAAAGGTGGAAATGGAAAAAAAGGGGAGAAATGCACTTACTCCCATAAAGGATTCCATCCAAAATATGCATGTATGTAGAAAAATATAGATCTAATGGCCCAAATACTTCAGCAAAAAAACCTAGGAGATCGTATCCCCAATGTTTCCAAGAAGAAGAAGCCAGAAGATTAGAATCCCAAGAAAGGCAATTCTAGCCATTCTTTGATTGCCATCAACTCCTCTATGGATGCTTGGATCGTAGATTCAGGTGCATAAAACCACATGGATGAAATAAAATAAGTCTATTCTTCATTGGATACATGCTCAGGGATGATTTTAAGGATGAAAATTTATATTAAAATGTAGAAACATGGGCTAATTTTACTAGTCCTTAATATGCAAAATGTAAAATGCTTGGAGATAGTTTTTTAAAAATATTCAAATTTCTAAGGATTTTATATACTTTCTATAAAATTTTGGCGATTTTTAAGGTAAAATAATTTTATTATATATAATTTGGGTGAATCATTTTTAGAAAAAATCGAAATTAGTGAATGTTTTTTTGGGAAAAACTATGGAAAATTAGCCCATTTGCGAAATTTATCCCCTAAAATCATCTATGGCAAAGGTCTGCCTATTTTGATGGGGGACAAATCTCGAGTTGAGGTCACCGACAAAGGAAGAATTGAACTCCCAAGCAAAATCTTCGAGAATGTGCTAAACGTTCCCAAAATTTTCGTCAATCTTCTCTCCATTTATGAGATGAAAAAATACAACACCAGAAAGAGAGTCATATTCACAAATGATGTAATTTATATCTATGAAATGCACACCAATTCTAGGTTTTCTATCAGTCAGGTAGATCATCAATCTAGACTCTACACATTTTCTGAATTTATTGAACGAGATTCCTCATTATTGCTTACCCATGCCAATGAAAGTAGTAGGATGTGGAATAAAAGGTTCGTGAATTTAAATTTCATATATATACAATAGTTCATAAAGCAGGGAATGGTTGATGGTCTACCCGACATCCACTTCTCCAAAGGAATTTGTGAGGGATGTGTTCTTGGAAAACACCCTCAAGAGAAATTCGACAAAGGAAATACTCAGAGAGATTCCTTTCCTTTAGATATGATCCATAGTGACCTCATGGGACATTTTCCTCATCCATCAATTAGTAAAGAAAGGTATATGCTCATTTTTTTAAATTATTTCTCACGCTTCACATGTATTTTCTTTCTCAAGAAAAAATCATAGGTCTTTCAACACCTCAAAGATTTCAAAGCCCTTGTTGAGACATAAACAAGAAATAAAAACAAAGTCCTGTGAACATATAATGAGGGAGAGTATTTCAACCATGAGATACATAATCTTTGTCATGAGGTAGGGATTCAGTTGCAACACATGGTTCCCTATACTAGATAATGAAGCAAAGTTTCTTAGCAGAAAAATACATCTCTAAAAGAGATGGCATCTTGCAAGGTACATGAAAAGACACATCCACAAAGATTATGGGATTAAGAACTTACTTGTGCAAACTACATTAAAAAATGATCTCCCCATACATATGTCAATGATAAGACCCCTTATGAGGCTTGAAGCGACCTCAAACCGGAAGTGGCCCACTTCCATATTTTCCGTTCACGTGCATGGGCCAGGATTCACTCTAAGAAAAGGAAGGAAATTGATCCATAGAGCACAAAATGTATATTTGTTTGATACCTAGATGGTGTGAAGGGATACAGACTCATTGATCTTTCCTCGAACCAGCTCATCACTGAGTGTAGTTTCCAATTCGAGGAAAGTGTCTCGCATGTATCTCAACAGTCACATGGAGACACTTTTGATATTCCACCTGTCATAGATGATGAGCATGGACATGTCTAATCTTCTTCAGATGAGAGTTTTGATTTTGAGGATTCAGATGATTTAGACACAGATTCAGTACAATCATATGCATATTCAATGCATGTAGATATATATGTAGAGGAAAAGTAGAGTCCAAAGTGGGCCAGGACTACTCTTCAGGATGCAAGAGATCTTGTTGGGAATCCAACTGCTACTAGGAGGAATCGATATAATTTCGAGGAGCATCCTCTTTAACTCACTTCCACTAAATCAATGTCACCCATGAATATTTTCTTATTTCAATATTTAGATCCATAGTTCTATGGCGAGGCTATTGGAAATCCCTTTTGGGAATCCTCCATGAAGGAGGAGTACAATGCCCTTTGTGAGAACCAGAACTGGGAACTGATTGCCCTTCCTTTAGGAAAGAAACTTTCTAGGTGCATATGGGTCTATAGGACCAAGAGTAGAGCATATGGACAAGTTAGCAGATACAAATCTAGGCTAGTTTCCAAAGGATTTCACCAGGTGCATGGGATTGACTATGATGAGACCTTCTCTCTAGTAGAAAATATGGATTCCATACGTTTGGCACTTGTCATTTCGGCAACCAAGGGATGGGAAGTCGATCATATTGACGTGAAGAATGAATTTATTCATGGCGATCTCTCTGAGGAGATATATATGGATCAGCCCGAGGGATTTATCCAGGATTCATCTTTGGTTTATCGACTGAAGAAATCTCTTTATGGCCTCAAGAAAGCTCCCAGGGAATGGTATGCCAAGATGGACTCCTACCTGTTGCCATAGAACTTTGTAAGTTGTAATGCAGACCTGAATGTTCACATGATGCGTATGATTGATTCACTTCTACTCCTATTTCTGTATGTTGATGATTTGTTGATCACCAATTGCTCTAATTCAGTGATTGTTGTAGTTAAGACGATTCTGCATAATATGTTCTTGATGATGGACATGTCTTTGCTACATTTATTTCTTGCACTTGAGATCAGTCAGAATGCATGAGGCATCAAACTATAGCAGGCCAACTATGCACGAGATCTCCTTAAGAAATTTCACATGATAGACTACAAGTGTTCGCCGACTCCTTTCTTATCAAGAGTCATACTTGAGGATGGAGGGGACACTCCATTGGTTGAAAACAAACTATACAAATAACTAGTGGGGAGCTTGTTGGAGTAGTTTCTAGGTTCATGCAGGAGTTGCATGAGATACATTGGAAGGATGCAAAGAAAATCCTTCGATACATATAGGGAACCATCACCTTTTGGATTCACTATGAAACAGACTCTACATTGGACCTCATCAATTTCACTGATTCAGAATGGGTTGGCGATACCATTGATCGCAAGTCCACATCTAATTACTCTCTCAGTCTTGGTTCTAGGCCTATTTGTTGGTCAAGCAAGAAGCATGGTGTTATTTCTCTATCTTCAACTAAGGTATATTAAAGAGGGGTAGTTAACATAACCATTCAGTCTATGTGTCTACAAAATTTTCTCAATGAGTTGGGGATTTAGTTTCATCGATCAATCATCATCTAGTGTGACAACCAGAGTACTCTAAAGTTATGAAAAGATCCATTTCAGAGTCAGTGGATGAAGTAAATCGAGATGCACATGCCCTACATCCAGAACTTAGTACATGAGGGGATCATCGACCTGCAGTTTTATCCTTCAGCAGAATAGACTACACACATCTTCACGAACACCTTCACTGAGCAAAAGTTTCATTCTCTACGGAGTCGTCTTGGAGTGAAGGACATAGTTTCCTAGAAACTGTCAATTATTCTTTTTACATACATTGTACTTTGAGGGAGGGGGTTTCCCATGAGGTTTTCCCTCTTTCCTCATTTATTTTAGTGTATCTTGTGTATTTGGGTACCTAACATGGCCTCATTGCCACGATCCATTATTTATTTTCTCCATAGTGATGTTGATTGTTAGGGACCTAACCTACCTAACCCCTCAAGTGGGTAGAATAATATATTTCCATGTAATAAAGGTCAATATTAATAAGGCCTAGCAATAAGGAGGAATAATTCAAATGTAAGAATACCTAATAGAAGCTTTCGCTTCTAGAAGGATCTTCCTCTAGATTCATCTTTTGGATAGATAGATTTAGTATAATGAATAGAATGTATGATAAGTTTTGTCTTGGATAATATTGTAATAGAGCTCTGCTCTGTTGGAAGTTTCCCCCTCGAAGAGGAAAATGGACATTTCTATCAGTAATCAAAGTGATCATTCTGGTGTTATTCCGATATTATTCTGGTATTGTTTTGGTATTATTTTGGTTATATCCTTGTTTCTCTACTAAAATATTTTTCTTCTCCATACTATTTTCTATCTATAATACTACAAGTGGTATGAGAACACCTTCCTTAGAAGAAGATTGTGGGTTAAATGTTTTGAGGGTAGAGATGTATTCTGACATCTTAAAGCTACATAGATCTGTCGTTACGTGCATAAACCCGCGGTCAGGGAGTCATTCATGAAGAAATACAAGAGGTACTTAAGCACACATTTTTTGGCCACCCTTGCAACCCCTTTAGGTAACCCTTCGAGTGGTAGTGCATCAAGAAACAACTCTAAACGGATCGACCTAGATTTCCTGAAGCCCTCCATAGATAAATCGATCAGCTATGTGACTTCTATAGTTCCACTGAGAACAACACTCATGAAGATACTCTCTAGTACTTGGGTAGTCGGCTAGCACGACTAAGGGCACAGTCTAGCCTCCTTATTTGGTGCCCTAAGATATTGGGCCTAGAACTATTGCTGGACCCCACATGTATATCAGAGAGATATAGCACAATGAAAACCCTTGCCTATAGAAACACTGAATATCCTACCCCTGGGGACATAAACAAAAAAATAGAATATACAAGATCTATTTTTGTGCAATTGTGCCTTCTACATTTTGGTTACAAAATTACTACACATTTATTCATGTTAAGCATTTGGACATTTCATCACTGCAGTATTCTTCAGGCTGGAGTATTACTTTGTAAGAGTAAAAATAAAAAAGTATAGTGGTACCGGTAGCACACTTATTTGCGGCGTATTCCATTGGATTCCCATTTTCTCCCTGATCACAGTCATACCCTTCATTTTTAATCCTTTTTGTTTCATTGGACCTGAAACCTTCCCAGTTTCCTTTTTTTTTTGTCTATTCCATTTTATTTCCCTTCTCACACTAATCCTCGTGGTACCTATCACTTATAAGTTCTTTTTTGTGGTCCCACCCAACCATTTTTCCTTACCTACACTTCCCCTCTCCCAATGGCCACCACTTGCAAGCAAGAACACCAAGATTCCATCAATCAAGCCCATCCCTCCATCGAACATATGACATCTGAGATTGGTTCTACCAATTCCCACATTGAAAAAGTAGAGCACAAATTTTACACCATGGAAGCCAACTTCACAACCCAATTTATCGCCCTCTAGTCTGCTATCAATCAATTGTTGAACCTCCCTATGGGTCCTTCCTCATCAGACCAACCTGATGTTGTTTATTCCTCTTAGTCTTTACATTTTCAATCCAACTCCTTTCATTGTGAACCTCGTATTCCCCGCATAGAGGTCAATAAATTTGATGTCTCTTCTCCTACGGGTTGGGTCAATGAAATGAAGTATTTTTTTTCTCTGCATGGTATTACTCATGAGTTGGCCAAACTTCATTATGTTTTCCTATATCTACATCCTAAACACTGTAAATGGTGGCAATGGAATAAAAATCCACATCAAGGGTATATTGCCTAGACCCATTTTGTTGCATATCTCTATTCCCTCTTTGATATTGATACCCACTATATCGATCGTTTGACCAAGTTGAAATAGTCAGGCGCAATGGAAGACTTTATCACTTCTTTTGAGAATTTGTCCTTTCAAACAAAGGTCATGTCAAATGCATTCTTCCATGAATGATTTGTGAGTGGCCTCAAGGATGAAATCCGATCCCAGGTTCTCATGGCCCACCCTCAGACTTGGTTGGATGCTAATACATGTGCTAAATAGGCCCAACAAGTTATTTTTTCCCTAAACAAAAAACCCTCTTTTGTTCCTCCCCCTTGACCCACTAATCCTAACCCCCCAGTTACTCCTCTCAAGGTACAAAAACTAACTAAAGATGAAATGGTTGAACACCAACTGAAGGGTCTTTGTTATAATTGTGATGAAATATATTTTTCGGGGCACAAGTGTAAGGAACAAAAACTTTTTATGGTCATTTCCGAAGATGTTCTTGAAGGTGATGTGACAGTTCCCCTTGTTGAAGATCCCTTCCTTCCCAATGCTACCCAAGAGCCTAATGACCTACCTAAAGTTGACCCAATTATTTCCTTGCATACCCTCACTGGCTTCTCATCCCAACAAACCATCAAGTTCATTGGCTATATTAAGCACAGGAAGTTCATCATCCGTGTTGACAATGGTAGCAAACACACTTGTATTCATCATCACATTGTCCATGAAACCAATTTCTATATTTGTGTTGTCAATAATTTTCAAATCATGATATCCAATGGTGGGTCCATGAACTGTGGTGGTCGTTGTGAAATTTTTCGTTTTGAAATTGGACATTACCACATGAAATCTCATATGTTTTCCATTGACATGGGCAGTTGTAACATTGTGCTAGGTGTTGAATGGTTATGCACTTTGGATCCCATTCTTATGGATTTTAAGAAATTAACCATGCAATTCCAACAAGAGGGACAAATTTATTGATTCCAAGGTCTCACAATTGTTTCTCCTGATATCATTAGTTCCCATCACATGTAAAATATCCTCATGAAAGGCCACTATGATATTATTGCTCAATTCCATTCTATTCAAGTAGTTGAGACACCCTTTGTGAATTCTGACCTCCACGCTATCTTTTCCACATAGTAATCTATTTTTTCCACCCCTCAGGAACTTCCTCCTTCTCATGGTGTTCATGATCATTCCATTCCCCTTGTTCTTGGCAGTCTTCCTCCCAATATTCTCCCTTATCATCATCCCTTTTCCCAAAATAATGAAATTGATAAAATAGTGTAGGAATTGATCCAAGTGGGTGTTATTGGCCCCAGTACCATCCCTTATTCTTCCCCTATGGTCATGGTACTTAAGAAATAAGGTAATTGGTGCATGTCCCTTGACTTTTGTACCCTCAATAAACTCACCATAAAGGACAAGTTTCCCATTCCTGTCATTGATGAGATCTAGGATGAGCTGAGTGGTGCTCAGTACTTTACTAAACTTGATTTGTGTTCTAGGTACCACTAGATACATATCCAAGAAGCTGAAATATCCAAGAATTCCTTTCGCACTCATGAGGGTTACTATGAGTTTTTTATCATGCCCTTTAGCCTCTGTAAGGCCCCCTCCACCTTCCAAATCCTCATGAATCATGTCTTTTGTCCTTTTTTTTCATTTTGTCTTAGTTTTGTTTAATGATATTCTCATCTATAGTAAAACTTGGCAATCCCATATTGCCCATGTGGATCAAATTGTCCATCTACTCTCTCAAAACCAACTTTTCCTCAAACGCTCTAAATGTTCCTTTGGCACCTTCGAAGTAGAGTACTTGGGTCATATTGTTGGCAAGGTTGGTGTCTTGGTGGATCCTAAAAAGATTGAAGCAATGCAGGATTGGCCTCGCCCAAAGACTATCAAAATATTGCATGGTTTTTTGGGTTTAACATGATATTATCGCAAGTTTGTTTGGAGTTATGGGAATATTGCGGTCACTCTCACTTCTGTCATTAAAAATAATTCTTTCACTTGGACTCTTACAACATATCGGGATTTGCAAGCTTTGAAGGCGACTATGTGTACTACTATGGTCTTGTCCATTCTTGATTTCACAAATACCTTAGTCCTAGAATGTGATGCCTCGGGCAGAGGAATTGGAGTCGTCCTTATGGAAGAAGCAAAACCTTTGGAATTTACCATCAAATAATTGTTAGAATGCCATTTGGGCCAATCAATCTATGAAATGAAATGTTGGTTATTGTGCATGAAGTGGATCACTGGCGCCCTTATCTCCTGGGGAAATGCTTCCAAATTAAGACAGATCATCAAAGCCTCAAGTATTTTTTGGAGCAACGACCTTCCTCCCTAGAGCATAAAAAATGGGTAACTAATCTCTTTGGTTATGAGTATGAGATCATTTACAATAAAGGAAAATAAAATGATATCTCTGAGCTTCATGCTACTCCCACAGTTGGGAATTCAGGGTTTACCAAAACCTATGACCGGGTCAAACGTTATTTTCTATGGGATGGTATGAAAAAGGACGTTCACACTTTTGTAGAAGAATGTGATGTTTTTCAATGCAGCAAAGGAGAAACCATAAAATATCCTGTCACACTCCAACTGCTTCCGATTCCACCCTCTATTTGGAGGGACTTCCTATGGATTTTATTCTAGGATTACCTAAATCCAGAAATAAGGCAATCATCATGGTGATCGTGGATCATCTTTCCACGTATGCTCATTTTTTTTCTCTTCAATACCCATTTACCGCATCCATTGTGGCTAAACTTTTCATGGATCATATCTTCAAGCTTCATGGCATGCCTAATTCTATTTTTTCTAATCTAGATCCCACTTTCACCAGCAATTTTTGGAAAGAAATGTCTATACTACATGTCACCCAATTGCATCTCAACACTGCCTATCATCCCCAGGATGATGGTCAAACTGAAGTCATCAAAAAGTGTTTGGAAACATATTTAAGGTGTTTTTCCTCTGAAAGGAAAAATCAATGGCTCAATGGTTACCATTAGCTGAATGGTGGTACAAAAATTCTTACCATGCAACTACTTGCATGACTTCTTTTGAAGCATTATATGACCAAAAGACACCTTTCGTTCTCTCCTACATGCTAGGTGTATAAAAAGGTCCAGACGGTTGACCGAACACTTACAATTAGTGAGGCTATTCTCCATACGCTCAAAGAGAATTTGGTCATGGCTCAAAATCAGATGTAGCAACAAGCTAATCAAGGTCGCTCAAAATGTCAATTTGCTAAAGAAGACTAGTTATTTCTTTGACTACAACCTTATAAGAAAACTTCACTTAAGGTCGAACATTGTTAGAAATTGGTGCCCAAATTTTATGGTCCTTATACAATTCTCAAGCACGTTGGACAAGTGGCCTATCAGTTATATTTTCCGAGTCATTCTAAGCTCCATCTTATTTTTCATGTCTACTTATTAAAGAAAGTGATTGGAACTAAGTGCCAAAATCAAACCAACCTTCTCGAGTTGGATGAAGAATGATCCATCGAGTTGCAGCCACAAGTAGTTTTGGAAAAGCGAGAGCATCGTCTTCGTCAATGTACCATCAAGGAAGTGTTATTCCAATGGAAATATACCACTACAAAAGATGCCACCCGAGAGCCTGCTAACATTCTACAGCAATTTCCTCATCTCAAGCCTTGAGGACAAGGATGATTTTAAGGGGGAGGTCTTGTTAGGGACCTAACCTACCTAACCCCTCAAGTGGGTAGAATAATATATTTCCATGTAATAAAGGTCAATATTAATAAGGCCTAGCAATAAGGAGTAATAAGTCAAATGTAAGAAGACCTAATAGAAGCTTCCACTTCTAGAAGGATCTTCCTCTAGATTGTTCTTTTGGATAGATATATTTAGTATAAATAGGAATAGAGGGTATGATAAGTTTTGTCTTGGATAATATTCTAGTAGATCTATTCTCTCTTGAACATTTCCCCCTCGAAGAGTCAAGTGGACATTGCTATCAATAATCAAAGTGATCATTCTGGTGTTATTTTGGAATTATTCTCATATTGTTTTGGTATTATTCTAGTTATATCCTTGTTCCTCTGCTAAAATATTTTTGTTCTTCATACTATTTTATATCTGGAATATTACATTTAGGGAGGGTGTTGGAGATACTTCACACACACCTAGGATTTATTTTTCCTAAGGTTTTCCCTATGTTTATTAGTCATTATTCAGTCTCCTATAGTTTAGGGAGAATATTCCTCTAGGAGAATATTCTCTTTAGTTCACACTTCATTTTATCAGTTGAGTGGAGTCTAGATGCCACATTCGAATCATCACCATGTAGAATTGGGATGATCACCAACTAATGTGTATTTTCCTTGCGATTATCACCAAACTAACACTTTACTCATGATTCCTTGATCTCCTCCTCACTCCACTCTCAGTTAACTGAAGACTAAGAGACTAGTTAACTCACACTAGGTGGAAGTTCACTCACGTAATGTTAGGGAACTAACCCCTCACATAGGTAGAACAATATATTCGGATGTAATAAAGGTCAATATTAATAAGGCCTTGCAATAAGGTATAATAAGTCGAATGTAAGAAGACATAATATAAGCTTACGCTTCTAGAAGGATATTCCTCTAGATGGCTCTTTTAATAGACACATTTATTATAAATAGGAGTCGAGGGTATCATAACCCTAGCTTGGATATTATTGTAACAGAGCTCTACTCGACTGGAGGTTTCCCCCTCGAAGAGGCAAGTGAACTTTTCTCTCAGAATCAAAGTGCTCTTTCTGGTGTTATTCGGATATCATTTCAGTGTTATTGTGGTGTTGTTCTATTTATATTGTTGTTTATCTGCCATTTCTAGCATTTTATTTCTATTCTACATACTTTTTATATCTGGAATATTACAAGTGGTATCACATCACTTTACTTGGCAGAAAATTGTGGGTTAATTTTTTTTTCAGGGTAGAGACATATTCCAACATCTTTAAGCTACAAAGATCTGTCATTACATGGATAAACCCATGATTGAGGGATTCATACACACAAGAAATAAAAGTGTTTCTTAAGCGCACATCTGTTGGCCACCCTTGTAACCCTTGTTGGTACCCCTTTGAGTTTCAACGCATCAGAAAACACCTGTATACGGATCGACCTAGATTTCTTAAATCTCTCTTTAGATAAACCAATTGACCACCTGACTTCTATAGTGTTACCGAGAATAGCACTTAGGAAGATACTCTCTAGTACCTGGGTAGTCGGGTAGTATGGATAAGGGCACGGTTTCACTTCCTTAGTTAGTGCCCTGAGATATTGGGTCGAGTACTATTGTTGGATCCTGCACGTCTATCAGAGAGCTATAACACAGGGAAAACCATTGAATACCTAACCCTTGGGGATGGAAACAAAATATAAAATAGACAAGATTTATTGTCGCACAACTGTGTTCGAGTTTCCAAATCACTACACATTTATTCTTGGTTAAGCATTTGGGAATTTCATCACTGTAGTATTCTTCAGACCAAAGTATAAATTAGGTGTAAAAAAAAGTCTAGAAATTTTTGCACGATTATTTGAGACCTATTCCATTGGATTTATCTCTTCGCCCTTATCACCTTCATACCTATCATTTTTCAGCAAAATTTCTGACCCCACCTGCCCCTTTTCGGTTCCCTCGTCATCATGGCCCATACTTGTAGCCAAGAAATGGAATCTCTCTTGAATACCTTGCAATCTAATTTCACAGAGACTAAACAAGAAGTGAGACAACTCAGTGCCAATATTTCCACCATCAATCAAAACATGCATTCCTCCATTGTCACCTCAATCACCGAACTCAAAAAATACCTCAAACAAGACATGACTACCAAGCTTGAATCTGTCATTTCAATGATCTACAAAAAGCTTCATATCCCTATAGATCACCCTTTATCTGACCCACCTCTGCATATCGAAGTTGAAACTTCCTCTCATGCCCATAATTTTCAGCCCCATCATTTTCAGCGTGACCTACGCCTTCCACGGGTGGATGTGATCAAATTTGATGGCTCGGATCCCACTGGTTGGGTAACTCAAATGGAACATTATTTCTCTTTGTACGACATTACAGATGATTTGGCCAATCTCCGGTATGGTGTTCTCCATCTAGATCAAGAACATTGGAAATGGTGGCAATGGATAAAAACTGCCCGTCAAGGGAATGTTTCTTAAACACACTTTGTGGCAGAGCTTCATGAATGCTTTTACACTGACACCAACCATTTAGGTCATTTAACAAAGTTTAAACAATCAAGAATAGTGGAATAATTTATAGCTTCTTTTGAGCAACTAGATTTTCGTACAGAGGGTATGTCTGATACTTTTTTCCAAGAATGTTTTATCAGTGGCCTCAAGGATGAGATTCATGCCCATGTCTTAATGGTTCGTCATCAGAGTTGGGTGGAGGCTACTAAAAGAGATAAGGAAGCACACCAGGTTGTCTCTTCTCAAAACTAGAAACCCTCCTTTATTCCTCACACTAAACCAGTAAATCCCACTACTAGTTCTACTCCACTAAAGATCCACAAATTGACCAGGACTGAAATATATGAACGCCAACTCAAAGGTATTTGTTATAATTGTGATGAAAAATATTTTTAGGGCCACAAGTTGAAGGAACAAAATATTTTTATGGCCATCTCAGAGGATATTTCGGAAGAGGATGTTGAAACTCCCCTTATGTTTGAGTCGCCTGAACCCACTGACATAACCCCTCCCTCAGACCCTCCCGAAGTAGAACCAGTCATTTCCCTAAATGCTCTCACTGGCTTCTCTGCTCCCCAAACCCTCAAGCTAATTGGTTACATCCAGAATATGAAGGGCATCATTGTTGTTGATATTGGAAGCACCCATACTTTTATTCATCGCCGCATTGCCCAAGAAACTCATTGCTATATCCATGTAGTCAATGATTTCCAAATCATGATTGCCAACGGTAGCTCATGAAATGTGGAGGGCGTTGTGAAAATGTGCATCTCCAAATTGTTGACTACCACCTAAATTCTCATATGTTTTCTATCGACATGGGTGGTTGTGACATTGTGTTGGCTGCAGACTGGATAAGGACTTTGGGTCCCATTTTCATCGATTTTAAGGAATTAAACATGCAATTCGACAAGGAGGTCCAAGACTATAATTTCCAAGGCATCATCGTCAGTTCCCCTGAGATCATTAGTTCGCATCGCATGGAAAAGATGCTCAAAAAAGGTCATTCTGGTGTTATTTCCCACCTCCATGCCATACAAGCAACCGAGATGCCCTTTGTGCCGCAAGACCTCCAATCCATCCTCTATAAAAATGAAATGGTAATTTCCACCCCCTAAGGACTCCCTCCTTATTTTGGTGTTCATGATCATTCCATTCCCTTTGTACCAGGAATCCTTCCCCCCAATATCCGTCCCTATGATCACCCTTTTTCCAAAAAAATGAAATTGAGAAAATGGTTCAGAAACTGCTAAACGCAGGAATTATCCTCCCTAGTACATTATCCTCCCTAGTATGAGTCCCTACTCTTCTCCTATGGTCATGGTCCTGAAGAAAGAAGGTTATTGGCGCATGTGTCCGGACTTCCGCACCCTCAAAAAACTCACCATTAAAGACACATTTCCCATTCCTGTTATTGATGACCTCTTGGATGAATTGAGAGGCGCCCAGTTCTTTACTAAACTTGATATTCTCTCTCACTACCATCAGATCCATATGAAAGAGGCAAACATTCATAAAACTACCTTTACAACTCATGAGGGCCACTATGAGTTTTTGGTCATGCCCTTTGTCTTGTGTAATTCCCCCTCCACATTCGAGAGCCTCATGAATCATGTCTTCCATCCTTTTCTCCATCATTTTGTCTTACTTTTCTTTGATGATATCCTCATCTATAGCAAAACCTAGACATACCATCTTGGGCATGTGGATCGAGTTCTCCATCTACTCTCTGAGAACCAACTTTTCCTGAAACAATCTAAATCTTCTTTTGGCACCTCAGAAGTTGAGTACTTGGGTCATCTTGATGGAAAGGATGGTGTGAGGGTGGATCCTAAAAATATTGAAGATATGAAATACTAGTCGCACCCAAAGACCCTTAAAATCTTTCATGGATTTATGGGCTTAACAGGTTATTATCACAATTTTGTTAAGAATTATGGAAAGATTACAACACCTCTCACTGCACTCCTTAAAAATAATTCTTTCACTTGGAATCCAGTGTCTGCGCAAGCTTTTCAAACCATGAATATGGCCATGTGCACCACCTGAATCCTAGCCCTTCCTGATTTCACAAAGACCTTTGTCGTGGAATGTGATACTTCAGGGAAAGGAATTGGCATTGTCCTTATGAAAGAGGGTCAGCCTCTGGACTTTACTAGCAAACAAATATGTGAACGAAATTTGGGCAAATCCATCTATGAAAAGGAAATGTTGGCTATTTTTCATGCAGTTGATGTTTGGCGCCCTTACCTATTAGAGAAACACTTCCAAATTAACACAGATCATCAAAGCCTCAAGTATTTTCTAGAACAACACATTTCCTCCCCAGAGCAAAAAAAAAAAAGGGTGACTAAGATATTTGGATATGATTATGAGATCATTTACAAGAAAGACAAATACAATGTGTTTGTGGATGCACTTTCCCAAAAATATGAAGATGAAGGGTCCCTTTTTTCTCTCTCCTTCATTGTACCTCAGTGGCTCCAAGCCATTTGCCAAGAATGGCTACACGATCCCAAAAGTTCACATCTGATACAAAATTGCAGTCCAGTTCTCCAGTTTCCCCAGGGTACTCTTGGATCCATGATGAGCTTCAATACAAAGGTCGTTTGTATTTAAGTAAACAGTCAAAACAAAAATCCACGGTACTTTCTGAGCTTCATGATACAGCCATAGTTGGGCACTATGGGTTTACCAAAACCTATGGCAGGGTCAAACAATCTTTTTTCTGGGATGGTATGAAACAAGATGTTTGTAATTTTCTGGCTGAATTTGATGTGTGTCAATGCAACAAGGGAGAAGTAGTCAAATCTCCTGGCACACTATAACCACTTCTGATTTCCCCTGCTATTTGGCAGGATATCTCTATGGATTTTATTACAGGCTTACCTAAATCGGGCAATAAATCATTCATAATGGTGGTAGTTGATTGCCTTTCCAGGTATGCTCATTTATTTGCTCTTCAACACCCATTTACAACATTCATTGTGGCTCAACTTTTCATAGATCAGGTCTTCAAGCTTCATGGCATGCCACATTCTATTGTTTCTGATCATGACCCAACTTTCACCAGTAATTTTTGGGAAGAACTGTTCAAGCTACAAGGAACCCAATTGCATCTGAATACAACTTATCATCCCGAGACTCATGGTCAAATTGGAGTTGTCAACAATTGTTTGGAAACATATTTGAGGAGTTTTGCATCGAAAAATAAAAATCAGTGGGCTCAGTGGCTACCCCTAGATGAATGGTGGTAAAACACTTCATACCATACAACTACCCACATGACTCCTTTTGAAGTTTTATATGGACAAAAGACACCTTCAGTTATCTCATATTTACGAGGTGTCTCAAAGGTCCAGGTAATTGACCAAACACTTACAGTTCAAGAGGTTATTCTCCCTACCCTCAAATAGAATTTGGTCATGGCCAAGAACCGCATGAAGCAACAAGAAAATCAAGGTCGGTCTAAACATCAATTTGCAGAAGGAGATCATGTGTTTCTTCGATTGCATCTTTACAAGAAAAATTCCCTCAAGGCCGACCATTTTCTGGCGCCCAAATTTTATGGTCCTTATATTGCTCTCAAGTGTGTGGGACATGTGGCCTATCAGTTAGATTTTCCCAGTCATTCTAAGCTACATTCTATTTCTCATGTTTCATGATTAAAGAAGGTGATTGGAGCTAAGAGTCAAACTCAAACCAACCTTTCCGATTTGGATGAAGAAGGATTCATTTGGCTACAACCACAAGCATTTTTGGACCAGCGTGAGTGTCTCCTGNTACATTCTATTTCTCATGTTTCATGATTAAAGAAGGTGATTGGAGCTAAGAGTCAAACTCAAACCAACCTTTCCGATTTGGATGAAGAAGGATTCATTTGGCTACAACCACAAGCATTTTTGGACCAGCGTGAGTGTCTCCTGTGTCAACAAACCATCAAGGAAGTGTTAGTCTAGTGGAAAGATACAGCCCCAACACATGCCACTAGGGAACCACCTATGATTCTGCAACAATTTCCACATCTCAAGTCTTGAGGACAAGGTTGTTTTTAATGGGGAGGACATGTTAGGGACCTAACCCCTCACATAGGTAGAATAATATATTTGGATGTAATAAAGGTCAATATTAATAAGGCCTTACTATAAGGTAGAATAAGTCGAATGTAAGAAGACCTAATAGAAGCTTCTGCTTCTAGAAGGATCTTCCTCTATATGGTTCTTTTGATAGACATATTTAGTATAAATAGGAGTTGAGGGTATGAGAACCCTAGCTTGGATATTACTGTAATAGAGCTCTGCTCGACCAGAGGTTGCCCCCTCGAAGAGCCAAGTGAAGATTGCTCTCAGAATCAAAGTGCTATTTCCGGTGTTATTCTGATATCATTTGAGTGTTATTGTGGTGTTGTTTTGGTTATATTGTTGTTTATCTGCCATTTCTAGCATTTTATTTTTGTTATGCATACTTTTTATATCTGGAATATTACACGTAACTTCCTGAGAGACTAGACTAGGAAGTATTTTACTCCTGTAACTATTGGTGTGTGTCCAGATCACTCTAGACCACCAATATGGCGCATTGGCTTCTCTTGTAGTGTGCATTAGTTGAGTTATACAGATTATATCATGTGTAAATTATTATTCGTTCATTTGGTTAATGATAAATCTTCCATTCTTTCTCATGTGCTTCTCTTTTCTCATATTTTCTCTACAAATTGTGTATGTCATTTACTAGCTAGATCTATTATGTGCACGTTCAAGACATTTAAATGCGTTAACACTTTGTAATTCTAGCCTTATTTTATGTATAGTTTCCAACTTTCATAAATAATTATCTTAAGGTTGTTCACTATTCATTTCCACATACATATGCGGTCCACTAGGTGTCCATTTATGAGGTTCTTCATCCATACGCCTAGTTTTCATATATCATATCTGCAAATCATTTTTTTTCCTAACAAGTTTTAATAGTTTCATATACTAGTATGTTTGTAGGTACAATACTTCTATTCATTTTGAGCCCATACGGTCATAGTGTTTATGATACCATTTGTAATGTCTCCACTAACACCAATTTTTTTTTTGAAAATTTTCATACTTAATCTTGTACTTGTATTACTATATATAGCAATCTCATTATTGATTAAGTGTTTATTCCAAATATTCTTATTTACATATTTATAGTTGTCATGATGTCACCATAATAGTTGAAGACTCCTCTATCAAAATTTTCTTTTCCTCATATCCTCTTTTATTATGATCATCACCATTAGATGGATTTACTCATTTTAGAGGTATACATTTCCTCTTCTCCATTTGTATAAGTAAATTTATCTCAATAGTAATCAAAATGGATCTACCGTGCCTTCTTGGGATATCACTCCAAGGTTGGGTTGTCAAACTTACTTTGATAAATATGCCACATTATTTATATATATGTAATTAATTCCCATTATATATATATATATATATATATATATATATATATATATATATTTACTATAAGCTGATTAAGTGCACTAAGCAAATCTACATTCGAATACATCAGGCATGCTAACCAAACATTAACGAACGAATCAAATCTTAAACTATGCACATGATATAATGGGTCGAATTCGTAGTCTTATATGTTTATTTTGTGCTGTTAAAGCACTAATGGACCGAGTTCCACATTCCAATGCTTAAGAGGTATGCATGCATTCATTATTCATAAATCTAGTTTCATAGCCCCTAAGACTACTACAGCTAAACATGCCTACACGTATCGGCCACCAGGGTGGACTGGTACACTTCTCCAATCAGGCACAAATGAGGTTATCTCTAACTTGTAGCTTACCCGAGCTAACTTTGAGTTATATTAAATGTATGGTCGGATTAAATTGGAGTTAAGTATGTGAACAGACTTGGAGCCATTATACTGGCAATCCTCTTAAACGAGGCATGGAAAACCAAGTTCAATCCTTTTCTCATTGTGCCTATTTGACTCAGTGATGCGTAGAGCCGAAGGCTCCTTTCCTCTCTATTCAATGAGGGTTTGATGTCTCGTTTCATCTATTAAATACCAACTATACTCGTTTATTTCTCTGTACAGGGTATTATTTCGATCTTCATTGTGTAACAATTCATGCTTTATAGGGTTTTTATTTTGAATGTTGTTTACATCGTTTAATAGCTCGTCTATCAGAGTCTATCTAAGCATATATTGGATACGTTTAGTTATGGCATCAAATCCAACCTTCACCCTTGACAATATCGACTTCATGTTGCAAAGGTGTTGTGTAAACATCCTACAACTTTGGTTTTTCTCTTTAATATTATATCATGAAGTTGGTATCTCTCTTAACTTAATAGATTCCCTTTATTTTGCTTACAAAGGTAATATCCAAGTCAAACCGTATCGAAACCTCATGCTTAACAACAAGTTATGTCCAATGTTTATTCTGAGGAAGTCAAGGTAACCACATGGTTTGAAGCTTTTATGATTATTTTATCTTCTATGATAACCCTTGCTATCCCTCATTCTATGTTTTACATATATTCTTATTTTGGTTTCTTGTAAGTAAGACTCAATTCCAACTTGGGTGCGTACCCAATTTCATTGGGTAACAAATCAACCAAAGTACTGTAACTTGTTTATAAAATAACGCATGAGCACCTTTGTTAGGTTACTGACCCGTGGAGGAAAGTGGTCGAACCTCCCTTGAACTCTGCTATTTGAAAACCAAGGCGCATAGGTAAAGACGTAATCACCTCCTCTCTGCAACCATAGGTTTTCTGTAGTAAAGCTTATCTATAAACTTCCAGCTAGGTTTATTTACTTTCTCCGGAATCCCATTTCAGTTCACTGGTTTGGAGCAACTCTATTATGGTTTGATAGAGACATTGTTTATTATATAAAATTACATTTTCTCCATCTTATTTTGACCAGGGTTATAATGTATATTTTTGGTTACTTTATTTTCAATACATTATTCATCGTGTTCGACTACTTCCCTCTTCAATGGCTTCACTCTATTAATATATGTCTTCTTTTTATTTACATATTTCTCTACTTTCAAGTCAAGGGTTTATAATTGGATTTTTGTTTTCGTGATTACCAGCGCGTCATGAGTAATATTTTATTTAAGATATTTTAATATTGTTTCTAGCAAAACAATAAATTTTTCATTCTCCTAAAACCGATGTATTATTTGTTCTCTGCACATAAATTTCTAAGAGAATCCGTGTGAAAAATACTAGGGTTTTTTTACATTTAAAATTAACAGAATCTTTTCTGATTGTAATATCTCTTCATTTTGAATAATTGTAATTTTGGATTATTATGTTCACAAATATACATCTTGTTTTCATAAACATTGTATTATTAGAAATATTTGTGTAAATATTATTTTAATTATATTATATTTATTTTATTTTACTAGAGATAAATTGATGAGAGAATTCAGTCATAAATTTTTATTTTATTTTATGGGAAAAGTGAAAAAAATAAAAAAAAGTATGTTTATGAAGACAAATGTAAACCTATTCCCAAGGATGTGGGGGTGAGGGAACAAGCTATCAAAAATTTAGGCCAAAACTTCCAAGAGTTACAGATGAGGCTAACTTGAAAAAGAAAAACCTAGGAAATATATTTTCTTCTTGGTAAAACACTGGGAAAGAAATGTATGGGAAGGAAGGACGGTGTTGAGTGAGTCAAGTTCTCTTATTTACCTGAAGAAGATTAGACTTAGGGAATACAAAATTAGACTCAGGAGTGCTAGGAGGAAGTAACTTAGCTCCCTGCTTTAAGTTCACATATGTTTTTCTATTTTTTATTTTTTTCTATTACTTTTTTTTATAGACACAGTCATAAATAATTACAAACATTTCTTCTCAAGTAACTAGAATAATAATGTGAATATAATCATTTTAAAAGCAAGAAAATATTGTGTATTTCATTTAGTACTTGATGATCACTTGTTAGCAATATTCTTAGTATTATTATTTACTATATTGAACAAAATGGTGAAAAGAGAAATGAGAGCTAATGAAAAAAATACTAGTTTAGATTTTTTTTTTACATATTAAAAAAAAACAAGGGTTTCAAATATTTCTATTATTTTTCTTTAATTACAAATATAATTTCTACTTTTCATTTAATTTTTATAAAAAACTTGCGAGACAAATTCATTTGTTGAATATATATATATATATATTATGTAACAATGCTCTAAAGTAAACAAACAAATAATTGACATGGGTTATGGTATTCATCTACATATAGAAATCACTCTGAACATAAAACCCTATTGGGGTTTCATTTTGTCTAATTGTGAACTCTTTGAATAAGTAAATATAAACAAAGAAATTTAAACCGTAATCTCTAGTATATAAATCTTAATTAACAACTTGTATGGGGTTTCATTTTGTCTAATTGTGAACTCTTTGAATAAGTAAATATAAACAAAGAAATTTAAACCGTAATCTCTAGTATATAAATCTTAATTAACGACTTGCATACAGAATACATACAAGTATGACTTCTTCACAATATAAGAGATTTCTTGAAATAAAAATAAAAAGTATATTCTCAAAATCCTAGTTGGGTAAAACCTTTATCAAGATGAAATAATTATGATGGCAGAGACAAGAAAAGAAAAGAGTTTTATTAACATTTCTCTCTACAAAAGCTTATGTATAATAAAAACCCACAAGCTTGACAGTGAAAAGTTTGTAGATTCATCGACCTCATTGGGGAAGAAGTGACAAATCTTCTTAAACAATGAAACAATATATATAATGTTAGCTACAAAACCGTGTCCCGTGGGAGAAATAATAAAGGAAAATATTGTCAAAAGTTATAATAAAAAGCTTCAAGATATGCTTGTATAGGTTCTTAAAAATAAACAATAAGATCTTAACTTGGATTCAAACTGGGAAAGGAACAAAGCGGGGTAAATATATCTTTACCTCTTTAATGAGGGAACAACTCAAAGGGATTCAACCCTATATTTTGGGTTTTCCCATCGTTGTGAATTTTTTGTAATATTAAGTAAGAGAACCTGCAACGAAACTGAAGCCCTATCAAATATTTGGAAGGTAGGATTTATAGAAAAACTTTGTAACAATTGGAAAAATGTTGGAAAGAATTTCACAAATTCTATTGGTGGGTAGAGAGTTTCTACCCTTGGCATACAAGTAGGGTTTCTTCCTGCATATGAAAAATAGTAATGGGTAAACTTGAAGAAAACAAAAAAAACATAAAAGAGAAATTATGTCGTAATTATAACAAAGAGAATTAATGTATTGGAAGGTATTAAGGATACATGAATTACAATGCGTCCACCCTATTGTTGGTAGCATCGATACCTTTAAGTCAATCTTTATAATCATTTCTTGGTTTTTCTTTACTTATAGTCATGAAAATAAATAATAATTCAGAACAAAATGCATTAATACGTATTAATCTTAGTATGAACAATATTGATGTATAATACGTATTAATCTTAGTATGAACAATATTGATGTATAATAAACTAGAAGGATATTATTAGATTGATACCAAAACAAACCTACAATAGTGATAAACTTCTTGTGCATTTAGTTATGGTTCTGTAATCTTCCCTATTCAAAAACTTACAATGACTTAGCAAGAAGAGAGTAAGTAGATCCCGAGCTCAACACTTCATCTCAAGGAAATGGGACAAAGAGCAAGGGTGTAAGGGTATCCATGGTTTTCCAAGGTGGTGTTAATATCTCGTCGAGTACTAACAATATGATTAATGGATAATAACGACACCAAATTTAAACAAAATCTCATAATTGAGTTTTTTCAACCAGTCTTGTCAAGTCCCGATGGGCATAAACCATGCACACAAGTGACCTATTCATTAATTTGTATTTGAATGGTAGGTTGTAAGTCCACGGGAATTTCAGCATGGAGATTATGTAATGTATCATTATCCACACCAAACCCCATAATATTCATAATTACACTTCTATATTTATAGTCATTAAAGTGAATACAATGCATGAGAAACCATATTTATGATAAGACTGAAGTCTAGACTAACATTATTGTTGAGATTCACAACTGTATAATTTGTATTAAAGCTATATTAACCATATTATATATATATATATATATATATATATATATATATAAAATATTAAATAGAATTTATGAACGTCTCGATCCACCTCACTGAAGACTCTTTAATAAGAATGGTGGTAGTCCCAAGAATGGTGGTAGTCCTTACCATATGTAGTAGCTTGCTTTTGACTAAGGAAATGAATCTTTTGAACAATGGGAATTTTTTAATAAAGTGGAATCTTATTAGATTTTACATTGTATTAGATTTTACATTGTATAAATATTACAAGTAATGGATGTAAATAAAAAGAATAAGGTAGGTAGTTAATCATTTAGGTATGAACAATTTAATTGGTATATCAAGACTTGGATTTTAAGGGTTTAAGAAAAACATTGTGATACATCCTACATGTATAGATTGTAAGGAGTATGAACTTTATGATCAATAAATATAAGGTTCCTCGTGTTATTTATATAAGGTTAAACTACCATTACTTTGATAAAATAGTCTCATGATTACTTGTTGAACATTGTATTTATTGAAACAATGGTTGTAATGTGAAAATGATGAGCATTGATATAATGGGAAAAATGCTTCGATAATTCACCTTTGAACCTTCAACCTGTCGTGAGAGAAAACATGTGGCATAATTAACAAGTAGTATAAGCTCTTATAATATAATTAATCTTATAAGAGAAACATTAAAATTAAATATACAATCCTTAATATGACACTAATCATTATTTTAAAAATAAATGGGTGTTTGGTGACATTACAAATGGTATCAGAACGATTCAAACATTATGGAATTATGGGCTCAAAACCAATAGAAATCGTTGAACTTATGAAAATATTAGAGTATGCAATTGTTGAAGATTTATATATATATATATATATATATATTAACATTAAGTATGTTTTGCACTTATCAAAACAAAAAATTAGACATTATGGCTGAAGAAACCATAAAAATAACAACAAGTCGACTAGAGATGTATATAGAGTTGGATATTGAACAACCTCAAGATAACTCACTAGGATTGTTGGAAACTATGAGGAGCATAAGGTAAATTTGTAAAGTATTAAAGCACACAATGGAAATTTATTGAAATCTAGTAAGGAACAGAAAGAGTTAAATGATATCGTACTTAAGAATATTATGGAAATGAAATAAAATAGGTATGTAGGAGAAACCTCCAACAATGCTAAGAAATCATTTTCTAATGAAGAATCCCAAAAAACAAAAGAACACCCAATACTTAGTGACAAAACTAAGTTTTTTAACTAATGGGGGTGAAGATAGTTATGAAAATAGCACTTTGCAGAAGAAAACACTCAAACCTAATTAAAAAAAGTGTTGTGGTAATGAATTATCTGGTGAATTCAAAAAGATCACACCACCAAGTTTTGATGGTGATTCTGAATAAGGAGCATAAGCTTGGCTCCTAAACATTGGAAAGTATTTCTAAATCTAGAATTATTGAGGGAACCTAAGGGATAGACTAGGCTATGTACTAGTTGAATGATAAAGTTGCTATATGGTGGAAAGAGACAAAAACAATGAATAATCTTAGGAGTAGTGAACTAGCATGAAAATTATTTAAAAAATACTTCAAACATAAATATTTAATGTAAAGATATTTTGACGGAAAGGATAAGGAATTTCATGACCTTAAGCTAGGAAAAATGCCGATAAAAGATTTTGTTACCAAGTTTTTAAACCTGACGAGATATGTATCTTATCTTAGAGAGGAGAATGAAAAAGTACAATGGTTTATGAGTTGACTACGTCAACAATATTGTTATAAAAACAATATCCTTAAGAAATAAGATAAATCAAATGCAGAAATAAACACAGAAGATACACAATACAATAGAGACACATATATATGTGGTTCACCCATTGTGGGATACGTCCACCAAATAAATTGTGAGGTGCTTCCTTTTTATTATCGAGCAAAATAAAGGGATACAACCTACAACTCAATCACTGTAACTTCCTCTTCTTCCTCTCACAGTCTCCTCACTCAGAATATAATAATCACATACATACATAGTTGCAATACAATTCCCTCATAAAAGAGGGTTTCTCTTTAGGGAAAAAAATCCTTAAAATAAATTCTATCGTCATATATACAACCTTATAATGAATGGTCCAGATTGAGTACAAAATCACAATATTTTACATGGACATATTTCCCAATATTTCACTTCAGGGGTGATTCCCTCGAATCCCCTGCCAGGGGGATACAAACCCCCGCTGGAGACATTTTGGGGGGAAATTCCCCCCCACACCCCCTCGTTAGGGAATGGGGTACAAGCACAACTAAAAAAAATATATAAATCAGGAAGATAATCAAGCTCCAAAACCAACAAATATAAGGATAAAATTGAGTTCCTTAATACTAATACAATGGATGAAATAATACGACATGATAAGTTGTGTTATAATCAGTTTAAACAAAGGTATAAAAGTACAAAAACATGGTATAATAGGAACATGGAAAACAAGTTTGATCCTAGGAAGAAACAATTTAAGCATCCACATCATCCATCACACAATTCACTGGTTAGACGAAATATGTTTAGTGGTCAACAACAAAGTGTATAATTTCATAATAGTAACTGAATAACATATCCATTGGACAAACCAATCATACCACAACTATAGTGTTGGGGTTATTAAGAAGATCCTCTGTATAAATATTGTTCTTTAAATAAGAACAATTTTTTTTTGGTGCATAACATTCAAGAAGCAATGATAGTTAATGACATGACATGATGTACCCATAAGATTAATGCATCCCCCGAGAATTGATAGTTTTATCATCAATATACCATGGTGCAAATTGAAAGTATGATTGATCAAAAATATGTGTCTTTTTTAAAAGACCCTAGTGCAAGTTTAAGTTATGTTTCCCCTACTATAGTAGAAGACTGTAAGCTAAATAAAGTTAAGCATAATAAATATTGGTTAGTACAATTAGCTACTGATATGAAATGAAAGGTTGTAGACTTGGTCAAAGAGTGCATAGTAAATATGGATGGGATGGGAACTAATGTAGAATTGAATGAATTACCATTGGGATCCTACGATTTACTGATAAACATGGATTAGATTGAAAAACATGCAGTTGTTGTGAATTGTCGAAAAAAAACTTTTGACTATTTAGTTGAACTTGAACAAGGAAAATCCATTAAGGGAATACCTCGTGGAGTGTCCATAAGGCATATTTCTTCCTTAAATCTAAAATAAAATGCAAGGACGGGTTCTGAAATATATGTTGTACATATAAATGAAAATAAAGACAAAGTGGTTAAAACTTTGTTGACTAATTATCTTATATTACATGAGTTTCAATATGTATTTCCAGAAGAAATTCTAGGACTACTGCTTAGAAAGGAAATATATTTTATAATAGATCTAGTACATGAATCTACCCCAATTTCCAAAGAACCTTCCATAATAAATGTCTGTGAGTTGAATGAATTCAAAATTTAGCTTCAAGAATTAATGAATAAATAATACATTATACCAAGTGTGTATCCATGGGGATCACGTCTTATTTGTGAAAAAGAAGTATGAAAGCTTTAGGTTGTGTATTGATTACATACAATTGAATAACAAGGCCATAAAAAATAAGTATCCTTTACCCAATATTGATCACTTATTTGACCAAGTTGGAGATGCTAAACTATTTTCAAAGTTAGACCTACAGTGAGGATACCATAAGGTCGGTATTAATGATGAATACACACATAAGAATATGTTAGAACCAAGTCCATAGACTACGAGTTTGTAGTGGAACCCTTTGTTCTAACTAATGCACCTACAACATTTATGTGTTTAATGAACATTGTGTTAAATAAGTATTTGGATAAGTTTTTTATTGTGTTCATAGACGACATATTGATTTAGTACAATACGAGAGAAGAACGTGAAGATACTTAAGACTCGTTCTATAGATGTTAAGAGAACATCAGGTCTATGCAAAATCCAGTATATGTGAATTTGATAACGAAAAATTATAGTATTTAGGACATGTGACTTCAAGAGAATGGATTTCAGTTGACCCAGAAAAGGTCAAATCCATTATAGAGTGGTCGATAGTGAGGGATGTTTTAGATTTCTGATCCTTTGTGGGTATTACCAGATAATATCGTATCTTTATTAAAGGGTTTTCAAAACTAGTTTATCTAATAACCTCCTTACAAAAAAAGGGAATCAAATTCATATGGACTAAGAAGTCTCATGCAAGTTTAAAAAAATTAAAGCATTTATTAACCATCACACCTATTTTAAAGGTAGCAGATCCACACAAATAATTTGTAGTATTAATGCAATATGGGTATGTAGTTGCTTATGAGTCAAGAAAATTAAAACCCCATGAAACCAACTATGCAAACTCATGATCTTGCAACATCTAGTTCTAGTGAACACTTTTAATACACTCACTTGTTCTTTGAGGAAACTTGTGAGCAAGTGATCTCGTTAACATATCATACTTTGAGATTATGATTTGATTATGAGTTATGTTGTAATGTTGTTGAGATTTATATGTTTTTCTCTAGATGTATATATTGGCAAGTATTATGATGAGGTTTCCTAAGTGTGTAGGAAACGTGACATGATGAGGATGTTGATGTCATCGATAGAATTTCTTGGACTCGGGATTGAGTCATGGAGTGGACTTTTATTTTGGTCTCATTACTTGATTTATGCACATATATATTTGATGATGATTTAGTATGGATTTCATGTATATGGATTATTGACACTATGTGGATGCAGGCATGGTGACACTTGATAATGTACTCACATATAGAGTAAAGGGGCCATACACATATATGAGACAAATGAGGGAGAGGTGTGGAAGCATCCCTGTCACAACTGATTAGCACTCCCGCTGTGACCTAAACTGAAAGTTAACGATTACCTTGTTTTGAGAGGTTCACAATGTTGTGAGGGAATACTAAGACAATATCTCATCGAGGATTACTGAGGGGAACACAATAAGGTGGATACCTTATTCCTCAACAATCCCTTAGTATCACGCAAGGTAGACCAATGGAGTGTTGACTCCAAACGTCTGACAAACTTCCAAACTAGTCAATAGTGAGTGAAACCCTTGGAGCATGGAAGTGTGTCTCGAAGAGAACATCACATAAACAAAATGGTGAGTCAAAAAAATATATAAAAGGCATAGACAATAAAATGAAAATGCTTGGAGTTTGTTAGAAAATAACATACAATTATTTGTTAAATTATAAACTAGAAAACTAACAAAGAGTCTAAGTCTAAGATGATTGAATAAATAAAACATAAAAAGGGTTAAGGGAAGTTAAACTCAATAAAAATTATTAAAAAATAAGAATCAAATTTGGGCATGTGCACAATGTGTGCATAAAAATAATAAAAGATAATTTTAATTAAAATAAAATAAATTCATGAGAGAATAGGTGGTCAAGATAGAGTTAGTATCCTAAGTCAATCAACCACTATATCTTAACTAAAAGAAGACTCATAATCAAACTCAAAATGAAACTTAGTTAGGGGACACAATAAAGGAGGGATTGAGGAACAAAGAGACAACTAGGAGGAAATTTAGGAACTAATTGGGGATTGTGAGGGAAACTGATTAATTAAATAAATTAGAAAGGGATTTAACATGTGCAACTTGGTGAGAGTGTCACATGTATTGTGGGTCAATAATCATTAATTTAATTATTAAAAATTAGTTAATTGTGCATGAGAGGATATTTGTCAATGCAATGTTTTCTATAAAATAAATGGTGAGGAAGAGATAACTTAGGTATTGTTGGATGAATGAAAGAAATTTTTTTTATAAAATAAATGGTGAGGAAGAGAGAACTTACCCTATTGTTGGATGAATGAAATGCACTGACTAGTTTATTTGTGTAAAGTTGGGCTGCAAACTTGTGCACTAGGTGGAAGCCTCTCCTTGCGAGTGTGATGCAGGAGCATCGCTCACTCAATCAAGCGAGCCAGCGCGAGGAGGAAAAGAGAACAGATGGAGAGCACCAGCATTCAAATTTTGGAACACTGTAATATGGCTGCGCCAAACATTAAATGTTGATGTGATGAAGC
>ML815717.1:0-14972 GCA_009831015.1 Picea engelmannii
GATGTAATAAACGTCAATATTAATAAGGCCTTTCAATAAAATAGAATAAGGCGGATGTAAGAATACCTAATAGAAGCTTCCACTTCTAGAAGGATCTTCCTCTAGATGCTTCTCTTAATAGACATATTTAGTATAAATAACGGTTGAGGGTATGAGAACCCTAGCTTGGATATTATTGTAACAGAACGCTGCTCGATTGGAGGTTTCCCCCTCGAAGAGCCCTGTGAACATTTCTTTCTGAATCAAAGTGCTATTTCTGTTGCTATTGTTATATCTTTTTTTGTGTATTGTGAAGATTATGTTGGATATTTTACTGTTATTCTGCCATTTATAACATTTTATTTATGTTCTCCATATTTTATATATCTGGTATCTTGCATAGAGGGAATTGACTTTGGTGAGTTTTTTTCTCCTGTTGCTAAGTTAACTTCTATTAGATTTATTTTATCTATTGTTGTTGCTTTTGATCTTGAAGTGGAACAGATGGATGTGAAGAAAAAATTCCTACATGGGGATATGGAAGAAGAAATCTACGTGAAGCAGCTAGAACGATTTGTAGTGAAGGGAAAGAAAGGGCTGGTCTGTAAGCTAAGGAAGTCTCTATATGGTCTGAAGCAATCACCTAGGACGTGGTGCTAAAAGTTTGATACATACATCCTTGGATTGGGATTTGTGAGAAGCAGGGTTGATCACTGTGTATATTCCAAGCAGGTTGGTAATCACTTCATTTATGTAGTGTTGTATTTTGATGACATGTTATTGGTAGGAAATAACATGGATGTTATCAAGGAGGTGAAATCACAACTATCCTCCAAATTTGACATAAAGGATCTCGATGTTGCTAACTTCATTCTGGGAATGGAGATTAAAAGGGATCATGCAAACATGAAACTTTATTTGAATTAGAGATAATATGTTGAGGTGATATTGCAAAGGTTTAATATGCATGGAAGTAAACCGATCAAGGTTCATATTCCTATAGGTGTAAAGTTATTTGCATATTAGTGTCCCAAGACACAGGAAGAAGAAGAGGACATGTCCCATGTTTCGTATGCCAGTGCAGTTGGAAGTTTGATGTATTCAATGGTCTGCACTAGACTGGACATTGCAAATGCAGTGGGAGTTTTGAGCAGGTATATGTCAAAACCAGGGAAGGAGCATTGGACAACAGTAAAGAGGGTCTTTAGGTATCTTCGTGGCACTACCATTTATGGATTGTGCTACCAAGGAAGACCAGGATTGGACAGAGTGGTGAACATACATGGATTTGTTGATGCATATTAGGCTGGAGATCTGGATCGTAGAAGATCTACAAGTGGGTATGTGTTTAAACTATTTGGAGGAGCAATTAGTTGTATGAGCAACAGACAGGCTGTAGTGGCACTCTCAACTACAGAAGCTGAATACATGGCAACCACTCATGCAAGCAAGGAAGCAATATGGTTACAACGATTGTGTTCAGGTATTGGGTTGGTACAACAAGCAATGAGATTATATTGTGACAGCCAGAGTGCAATATTATTGGCAAAGAACCCAACTTATCATTCGAAGACGAAGCATATTGATGTTCAGTATCACTTTGTGAGAGACATGGTTGAGAAAAAGAAGGTGTTGCTGGAAAAGGTTGACACTTTGAAGAATGTTGCAAATTCATTGACAAAGTTTGTGAGCACAAAAAAGTTCTCCTGGTGTAGAGTAACAATGGGCATATCTGCCCTAGATTGTTGACTATATATAATCTTGTTGACCCTTGGTTGCAAAGAAAACAACAAGTGGGAGAATGTTGGGTATGTGTTATATTCTTTGCATGTGTGGGCGTGGGCGTGTCAGATTCGACAACTGAGTTTGATGATCCCTTGTAGTAGTGCCTTTCGTTTCGTGNNGGGGTAGGTGTGACCCCCCTGGTTACGCGCAGCATTCGAGGCAGTGCCCCGAAATTTGTTTTTGGGCGATTTTTGCTATTTTTAGTGGATTTTGCTATTTTTAGTGGGTTTCTAAATTAATCCTGGATTAAGGGATTAGGGTTTTGGTATATACTAAATACCTAAAAACATTGTATATATTGTATGGTGAATGGTGAAATTTGATATAATGAATATAAGAAAGGTTTTCCCAATTGAGGGTTTCCGATATAAAATCTTTGTGTACTCTGTGTATGCACCATTGATTACATTTTGTTTTGCTTAAGTATCTATATGTATTGATTTACTTCACATGTTTAAAAATTACAGTTCGAGGGAAGGAACATAAGGAAACACTCCCATCCATGTCATTGTCAGTGTGGAACCCATAACCCCATGTGTGGATAACACACCCATAAAGAACACCACCATCCCAACAACCAAATTTTAGTGGAAGAAAGATAGTAGGAAGTACATCCAAACAAGGAGCAACAACTGAAGGAGCCAGTTCAGGAATTAGTAGTCAAATATCTACACCGCACAGAGGTAGTAGTTCATCACAGTTCAAGATGGTAGGACATGATCCCACCATCAGGTTACCATAATTTAGGGGAGAGGCATTTGAGGACACTAAAAAACACTTGTTCATCTGTGAGAATATCTAGGAAGAAAAACAGATTACAAATGAGGATACAAAACTTGCACAATTAGCTATCACGCTAAGAGACCGCACACTGTATTGGTACATGAGCCTATCTGTAAATGGTCCACTAGGAACAACAAGGATGATTGTAGATGTCAAGAAGCTATTGATAAATGAATTTCAGAAGCCTAGTTCAGAATATTAGTACATGAATGAGATGATTGAAATCAGACAGAAACTAGGTGATTTTGTTTGGGAGATTGATCAGACGTTCAAATGGTTGAAGGGTAAATTGAAGTATGTCATGACTGACATGTAGCATAGACATCTCTTTGTGAATTCACTGCTACCACATATGAAATACCCTTCGAGGCAACAAAAGTTTTAAAATTAGGCAGAGGCTCTGCAGGTAACCTTACAACTGGAAGAGAATCAACATCAGAAGATAGATATAGTAATAGAAGAGATAAAGAGGATATGAAGAACTTCACATTTCAACTGGACCAGAATAAGGGAAAAGATAAAATAGAAGTTGTTTGGTGTACCACATGCAGAACATAAGGACACTGCAAGAATGAGTGCCCAACTTTCTCTTAGTACATGGAAACAAGGATACCAAACCCTTTGCCAATAGAAGGACCACGGTGAAAGATCTGTAAAACACACGAGCATGATCCATATCATTGTCAAATGTTGCAGAAGTACCAAATAATATTCAAGAATTCATACTGCAATTTTTGCAAATCAGTGGGTCATGATGACAAAGATTGTAGGACAATGGAATTGATGAGGGAAAGAACTTTTGATACATATAGGGTGCAGGAAGAAATGATGACAGGGAAATATGCACCATAGTTCAACCATGTAACACCTCCATATAATAACACGCATCAACAATACAACCTTGTGCAACCTCAGTATAACAATGCACAACGACAATATAACCCAACATAGTATAATCGGGTACCTTAGTACAACACACCACAAGGATATTGAGGTGGATATAGAGGTTGATGATGAGGTAGAGGAGGATTTGGAAGAGGAAGAGGTCCAATAGTATGTCATAACTTCCAACAACCAGGATATTATGCAAGAGAATGTCCACTTCCAATTGCGACTTGTATGTACTGTCATGTAGTAGACCATGACACAAAATATTGTCCGACACTATTGGGAAAGATACAGGATAATAGGAATTAGAACAATCAGAATGTTCAGTGGATCTCTGCAGAAGCCAAAGATGATGGAAGAAAGATCAACATAGTCATGCGTGGAGGAGCCAAGATAGTACCTGACACAGTAATACATGACCCAATGCAACATAGGTCGGTGAAGAAGAATACTTAACCATAGAAGCATTTTTATGCGGGGAAATAAAAAGAAACATTCAAGGAGGTCAGACAAAATTTCTTCAAACAAGATGTTGCATCTACATAAACTGCGTAGCATACTCAGAATTTACCAATGTACGAGATGCCTTTATCAATGGATCACACCATCGAAGCACCACCTTTAGTGCAAGTAAGTACCATAAATACTTTTCTACAATCCTGTGTGAAGTTACTAAATGATCCATCATATGTTAAAGTTTTGCAAAATATGTTAGAAAGATGTAACATAGAGCCAGAGGGGAAGTTAGAGTAGAAAAAAATCAACCAACTCCATACAATAAGGACAAGCAAATAATTCAAACTGAATTCCAACATTGATATTTCAACATGGGGTATATTGCACTCGATTTAGGCTCTAAGGTAAATGTGTTACCCAAGAAGACATGGCAGTGTATGGGAGAGCCCACACTAGGCTATTCACCTGTCCAGTTGAAGTTAGCAAATAAACACATAGTTCTAGCAATTGGAAGGCTTAAGGGTGTGATGATAGATCTAGATGGAGTGTGCACTAAGGAATACTTTGAAGTAATAGAAATAGTGGATGGCACAACACCTTATCCAACATTGCTTGGCTTGGATTAGGCATTTGATAACCAAGAAATAATAAATTTGAAGAAAAGGAAGATGGAATTCAAATTAGGAGAATACAAAGTCATTTCACCATTAGATCCATCAAAAGGAGAAAGGTTTGTAGAGTCCACTTGCTTAGATATGGAGGAAATAAACTAGTTATACAAAACCACTGCTCGCGAAGAAGATTATGTTAACCCAACTACAGATGGGGTACTCAGCCGGAGAAGCATCACATCATGTTCTTCTGAGTTAGATACAGGTTTAGAGAATCAGCAGCAGAGATTACATGAAGTGTCCACAAGAATTTGCGCAAGAATAGACCACACAGTAAGATGGGTGGGTACAAAGATCAAAGAACTTCCCAGTTTTCATGGCATAAATAATTTAGAGGAATTCCTAAAAAAATATGAAGACAAAGTATTCAAAAACTAGAGGCTCTTATCATTGGACATAGGACTTAAGGCTACACCTGCAATATGGTGGGGTGCACACAAAGGAACAATTCAAGACTGGTACCAATGTAAGAGACTACTCCACATTAGATTCGGTGTAGAACAAGGCAGCAATAAAATTAAGAGATATGATGGACATGGGACACTAGATTTTTTTTTGGAGAAATGAAAGAGACAATGGAGGATGACACCACCAGAGGAATGGCCTCATCACTTCATCCATACATTCGAAGGAATTCCAAAAAACTGGTATGTAGACTTGGAACTGTGTAGAGGCATTACAGAATGAAAAACACTACAACAAAATTTTATAGTAACCTTCTCATTTGAACATGAGAACCCCAAAATTGATTAAACACTAAAACATATAAGAGGGGTGATATTTATTGATGAACCAGAGCTTGAACTCATGACTGAATACCAACAACAGAAAAAAAAAACAGCCGAAGAATTATTGTCATGCTATCATGTGGAAGAAGAAGCACCAGAGGAAGATGACCCACACAATATTCATATTACATAAATTGAAGGAGAAAGAGAGGTGGAAGGTCCATCCTTGGAATCATAAGTATTTTTTGCACCTATCAAAGTGAAGAAAGTCAAAATTGGGACAATTGATAATCCTAAAATGACAAGTATTGAAGACTATTGGGATGAACAAACAATGGAAAGAATAACATAATTGCCACGCGAATACAGTGACCTGTTCCCAACAACCTTTATAGATATGAAAGGCATAGTAGAAGAACTAGGAGAGATGAATATACCTCTCAAACCTGAGGCAAGACATGTCATACATAGAACTTACAAATTAAATCCAGTATATAAGAAGAAAGTAAAAGGAGAAATTGACAGAATGTTGGAAGTTGGCATCATAGAACCAGTGGAGGAATCTGAATGGATAATCCCCATGGTAGTCCAAGAGAAGAAACAAGGGGGGATCAGGATTTGTGTAGACCTAAGGAAATTGAATGATGCATGTCTACATGACCATTTCATACACCTTTAACAAATGAAGTCTTAGAGAATGTGGGAGGCTAGGAAGCATATTCCTTTACAAATGGATTCTCGGGTTACCATCAGATTAAGATAGCTCCAGAATATAGGTATAAGAATACTTTTTCCATAGAATGGGGATCCTACCAGTACATGGTCATGCTTTTTGGGTTGAAGAATGCACCAACCATATTTTCAAGGGTAGTAATAGCTACTTTTAAGGAGTTCATACATCAGTTTTTAGAAGTGTATCTGGATGATTGGACTGTATATAGTCCGTTAAAATACCATTTGGAAGTGTTAGGATAATGTTGGAAAGAATAAGGAAGTGTCATATATCATTGAATATCAAGAAGTGCATCTTTGGGACACCTTTTTGAATATTATTGGGCCATATACTATGTAAACAAGGCTTGCTAGTAGATCCTACCAAGATTGCAGTTATTTTCAATTTACCACCTCCAAAATCAATGCGCCAGTTGAGAGAAACATTGGGAAATACATGCTACTACATAAAATTTATAAAAGGGTATGCGCAAATCACCGTGCCAATGGAAAAATTGTTAAAGAAGGATATTAAATTTCAGTGGAATGAGAATTGTCAACAAGGTTTGGACACCCTAAAAGAAAATATGGTCACAACACCTATCCTATTATTCCCAGACTGGGAAAAGAAATTTCATGTGCATGTAGATGCATCAACTATAGAACTTGGAACAATTATGGCGTAGCTAGGAGCAAGGGATTTAGACCATCGTATAACATTTGCAAGCAAAAAACTGTCAGAATCTGATTAGAACTATAATACTATAGAAAGAGAAGGCCTAGCTATGGTCTATGCACTTTAGAAGTTCATAAATTACTTACTGGGAAAACACTTTAAGATGTTCACAGAGCATTCAACCCTCAAATACCTAGTCAACAAGCTAGTGTTGGGGGGGAGGATCTTTAGATGGCTACTGTTATTTCAAGAATTTGATTTTGAAGTGATATTCAAACCAACGAAGCTAAATGTAGGACTTGATCACTTGTCAAGGGTAATGAATGGAGAAGAACCTACCAACTTGTAAGACAACTTCCTTGATGCACAGTTGTTTTCAATACAAATAGCTGATGAATATGTTTTTGATATCATTGAATAATTGAGCACAAGAATTGCACCACAAGAATTTAGTGCCTTGTAGAAGAAAAATATGGTATTCAAAGTTGCATAATATCAACTGATTGCATGACACTTATATACAATGGGCGTAGATAACATTTTGATAAGGTGTGTACTAGAACATGAAAGGACCAGAATTTTGGCAGAATCTCATGAGAGAATAGTTGGAGGACATTATGTAGGAAAATCTACCACATAGAAGGTATTGCGCATAGGACTATGGTGGCTAACAATTCACAGAGATGCTAAGGAATACTGCCATAAATGTGACGTTTTTTAGAGGGTTGGTAAACCTAACAGAAGGGATGCGATGCCCCTAATACCACAAGTAAATTTGCAAGTATTTGAAAAATGGGCAATAGACTTTGTGGGACCAATACATCCACCAACAAAAAGGTCAGGAACAAGATACATCATTACTGCAACATAATAGTTAACAAGATGAGTATAAGCAACACCATTCAAAGACTGTAGAGCAGAAACAACAACACACTTCTTGTTTGAGCAAGTGATCACCAGATTTGGATGTCCAAGAATTTTGATGAGTGACCAAGGTACTCACTTCATCAACAAAATTATTAGGGCTATGACTGAGGATTTTGAAGTCTATCACCAGAAGAGTACACCTTACCATCCTCAGGAAAACGTAATAGTAGAAGCCTTCAATAAGATCTTGGATAATTCTCTGACAAAGATCTATAATGTCAATAGGGATGATTTGGATTTGAAAATACCAACAGTACTATGGGCATACAAGACTACATGCAAGAAGTTGACAGGGTAGACACCATTCAGTTTGGTGTATGGGTAGGAAGCAGTAGTACCATTAGAATTTCTGGTACCCAGTTTGGGCATAACAACAATTACCAACATGAAAGAAAGAGGCACAATAAGGGAAAGGATAAATAAACTTTCGGATCCATCTGAACAAAACAATGATCGCAAAAGTCTTAGAACCGAGATAAATAAACTAATGGATATGGAAGAGGATAGGATTCTGGTAGGATTTCATCAAGAAGTACAGAAAGCGAGAGACAAATCTTGGCATGATAGACATATCAAATGGAACAGTTTCAAGGAAGGAGATCTACTCTTTCTCTATGACAGTAATTATTTTCAACATCCTGGTAAGTTTAGAATGCATTGTATAGGGCCCTATGAAGTCAAGACTATCACATATGGGGGATCTGTACAGTTAAAGGATATGACAGGAGCATAACTTAAAGGAATGATCAATGGGAGTCGACTGAAACTGTACAAGGATGGTCAACCTCCTAGCATTTAAAAGTTACAACACAATAAGAAGAACACATACATAGTGTATTATAGTAGAAGATATGACAAAAAAGTGACAAAAGGATATAAAAAGGAGAAAAAGAGGGAAAATGAAATAGAAAAATAGAAAAGAAAGAAAATACAAAAACAATGGGGAAAAGTTGTGCTCAGTAACTATCACAAAAAACATCGAAAGACCACGCACAATAAAAAATGAACTTGGCACAAATGCACACAAAAAGTAAAAATGAACATAACCTAGTCTATAAAAGGTGGAAATGTGTATAGTTATTCGACACTTAGAAAATTTTGAGCTCAGAGTGAGAAAGAGAACCCATGCCCTAGTTTCTAATCGATGAAGTAGCAAGCTGGGATTGCAATAGTTGTAAAGGACTCCACCGAAGTTTGGGTCATCATGACAATTTGTCAGGGTCACCCGACAAGGTAAAAGGCGCAAAGAGAGGATGCATCAGCCAGAGAATATAGTCGATCTCGAGGATGTGACCACCTCGGACCTAGAATCGATTAGCCCAACGTTGGTCGAGGAAGAGATCCCTACAACGTAACAAAGAGAGATATGGCAAAGATTTGGGGCTGGAAATGGGGGTTCAATCCCTAACCTTGAGGTGCCTGTGAGACTGGATGACACAATGGAATCGTGACCGTCCTAGGAATAAGACAAAGTACTAGTTGAAGACATAACCGACGGACCAAAGTGAGCTAGGGAAGAAGATGGCACAAAAGCAACAGAGGTAGGAACATTTGCTGCCTGGTAGAAAACAAAGACCTCTGACAGTATGGAAATTACCCTTCCATTTCTTCTAGACGCGGTCCCCACTCTCTATGACATGTTGGGGAAGGTACCAAATTTGAGGTATGCAGACCATGATGTGTGCGACAAGGCCAAATTTCCATAATTGGACAAGGACAACTATCTGATCAACACAGGGGAAATTAGACCCCTAGGAAGGTCAATGTTAGATCCTACATAGTGGATTACAGGGTTGTATAACTCAGGTATAATGAACCTCTTGGACATACCACATTTTGGGTGTAGTAAGAATGTCGGTTTTTGCATCAAGCAACTGGTCACCGAGTCCATGGAGGCATTCTTTGGATGGACAGACCAATACAAATCGATGTGGAATTAATTTCCAAGATAACAGGATTATCTATAGTCGACTCGTAGTCGAAAGAATTCTTATAAAACAAAGCGTGTGAGAAAGAACTGGCAGAACAAGTGAAGGCGCAGTTCAACATGACTAGGGGAAATAGAGGCATCATCATCAAATATATCAACGACAACACGACAAGATTCACTAGTAAACTAATGGCGTGCAAGATGCTAAGAAAATTTCACAGAGAAGAAGCACCATCAGGAGTGATCGCAGTAGCAACGCAGTGTGCGAAGGGGATGATGTTCAGTTGGACGATGTACCTGTTTAACCAATTCCTACTTGATTGTCACGACACACAGGACAATGGAACCGAGTTCCATTACTCCTAGTTAATAATAATGATAGCCTTGGCAGGGTGGTCGGAGACCAATTTCTCCGCATCCTTAAAAAAATTGGGGAAATTCCACGTGGACAGGTACGAGTCGCTTTGGAAAGAAAAGGATAACAAGACGTAGCAAGAAAACGAAATTTTGTTTTCCATGCTATTAGAAGAAATCCAGTAGCACACAAAAAACATATGGTGCATACCTATGGAGGTAGTGTAGGAGACATAAGGGATAGAAAAATTCAAGGCATCCTGACATCACATATGGATCCAAGCCACAGGGAATCCCAAAACGGTATGGTTAAAGATGCAATATTGTGTTAAAAGGGAAGAAGTGAAGTGGATTATGAAGGATTGGCCTGTGCAGTGGCAGTTTCCAATAGAAAAACCAACCACGAGGACAAGAACAATGTATTCCTCCAATCCTAAAGAGATGACTGAAGTAGGCTTATCAACCTGGACATGTAGTTCGAACGATAACACTAGGACAACCACAATGTGAACCCTTCCAAGTGGGAGTAGCATAGTACCAAAAATTCCGAGTAGAATGCCCACAACAACAAGAACATGAAGTTGGCCACAGACTGGGAAAAAGGAGACAACACAGGCTCCAAAGGAAATAGTCCAAGGAACAAAAATGGAGGCATAACCCTCACAGATGACAAGAAATCCCACGCAGGGAAAATATATGAGCAAGAAGAGGAAGTACGAGACATAGGACCCTTACATCACCCTCAAATGGGATGATGCAAATCTCGTCGCGGATAAGGTCCAAGACAAGAGTGAGGAAGTGGTCAGGACTACAGTGGCACAAAGGGAAGATATTATGTCTAAGATCCTAGAGGTACATGACAACATTCAAATACTATGGAGCCAGGCATAATTATAGGCCACTGCGCAGCCACGAGAGAAGACACAGAGGCCATCTGCGCAGAAAGAGGGCAAAGAGACTGTGTAGTTTGTTGTCTAGGGTAGGGAAACATTCACCATAACATGTCAAATGATCATATTCGATTAGGAGACAACGCAAAAACCTCTGGAATAAGTAGAACAACTTGAGATGGTGATGGTGCACATTCCAGCGAAGGATTTATATGGGATACAAGCCAACGTCATGCATGAAGTATAATCTAGGGCCTGTGCAGATGCCACAAATATAGAGGTGGGAAGAGGGGTCACAAAGATGCTCCAGATCACATGAGACCAGTTGACTGCGGGAAAAGAAGAGGAGAAAGAACATGCATACAAGCTAGAGTAGGGATTAACATCGACATACAACAAAATCCTGAACAATGCGCAAGCAACAGAGCGAAGTACAATGGAGAATATCGACCTTATTGTACAGACGATCGGTCAGTACTGGTAGGAGATCGAGTAATTAAAAGAAAAAATCAACCCCATGACTCCCTGGGAGGTGAAGGAGCAGAGGAAATAGGAAGCTGCATGCCAAATTGATGATGTGGAAAAACAAGTCACTGCAGCAGCATGATTGTTTGACATAGCAGCGCAACTTTGGACAGTGCTGGAGGAAGACGAGCAGGTCCAACAGTGGGACCAGGAAGAAGGAAAATAAAGCACAACAATCCAAGACCTCAAGAAGAGGTAGAAGACAATGAGTATCACATAGTGTCTGAAAGGAACACAACATATGAAGAAGCTGCAGGAAAAGTTAAAAGCATTGCAGACGCAGAAGTAGGAAAGATAAGCACAGATGGAACCCCTTCAAGAGAAAGCAACGCATATGATCACGCAGTTGGAGGAGGAGAATAAGAACATGATGCAAGCACATACAGAGTGCACAACAATGATCCAAGAGGATATCACAGTGCAATCATTAGAAGCGCTCACAGAAAATGCCATACAGGTCCAGGAAAGAGGAAGGGAACTTGCAGACAAGTTCCACAACCTAGCACAGGTTGTTCAAGGAGAAAGCACCGTCTAGGTGGCTCAAGACGAGCCACATGTATGTGTTGGGGGCCTATTGGGAGTAGACCTATTTTGAGGAAATACCTATTTTGGAGGATAAAACCCAGTTTTGGAGAAGAACAACTAGCAAGAAATTCAACATGTGCGAGGGAAAGCCGCATGCAAAGAAGGAAAGTATGCAAGACGCGGAGGTAGTAATACCTAACCATGTTAGGGTTAGGGTTTGGAATGTAACGACTAATAATATTGTAAAATAATATAAATAAGAACCTAGGGAGTCTAGTTTGGGGGGTTGTCGACTAGAGAGTATTGTTGTTCAAAGTGTGGTTTCATGTTAGCAGTAATTCGGGTTATGAGCTATTGTGATACAATTTTGTAAGTTGTTGAGTTGTAGAAGAGTAAGGTAGCTATATCTTGAGGGTTAGATCATAGGCTGAGGAGCCTAGTGTGATATAATCCACCTCACTGAGGTCATGGAACCTTTTTTCATGATTGTATGATTAGAATTGTAGTGCGCGTAGCGCCATTAATTACATCAAGCATAATAATAAACCTAAGAAGCTATATCTTTGTGGACGTAGCCCAGAAGGGGGTGAACCACGGTAAAACTGGTGTCATGTGTGATGATGGAATGTTTGTTTACTTTCTGTTAATGTTTGATCATCTTTAATTTCTGTTAATGTTTGATTTACACATATGCATTTAGGATCTATTTGATTGCATGCAAAAGTTTAACAAATGAATGGATCTTAATAATAATAGATTGAGTAAATAGTTTAAGGCTTGAGAAAGATCAGTTACAATCCTAGATCCCCACTCTTTCCTAGGCTACAAGCTCTTGAGCTTTGTAGCCACCCATAGGACTCTCAGGTGAGACTATGCAGTGTACTCTGTGCATTGTGTTGCCTTCTGGTTTACTAAGTGGGCCGATTGTTTTAGAGGGTTTTGTTGGAAAATTGTTCAGATCTGAACCTGGGTCAGCCCAAGAGTAGGAAGAGGGAGTAATAACCAACACTCAACAACCCTAATTACTTAAACATAAATAGAAAACCATCGGCGAAAAACCATGTGCCGAAAAATTGCCCATAAATGAACACGAAAAGTGAGGACTGACCAAAAATAGACACAAAAAATCGAGGTTTTTTTGGAGGGGGGGGCACTACCCCCAAACCCCCGCATAGGGGGGCTCCTTCTCCCTGCAACCCCCCTCTTACCCCCCATGTGTGACCATCGCAACGTAGACACTAATTCTAGTCATGCAAAGAATATAACACATATCCAACTTGTTGCAATGTGTTAAATCAAGAAAAATATGAAGAGGAGCTACACTAGACTAAATCAAACATAATCATAAGTATTTTTCCTTATTTAATCCATAAATTTTGCTATCAATTATCTAAATAATTTTTTGTAAAGAAACTTATGAATTAGTTTTCTAATGAAGTTGAAGTAAAATGCTTGAATTTAGTCTCCTAACTTGAGGTTAATAATTGTAGGGATAGAATATTGAATGTTATGCTTGATGGCCATAATAGAATGTTTAATTATTAGGCTTAAATTACAATTTTACAATAGAAAAAAATAGTAATAACAATTCAGAATGATAAAAAGAACAACAATATGATAGTAAAATTTTAATTAACATCCATTAAAGGGTTAAGAGAGAGAAGGGAGTTGCACATGGTGTCAGAACTCTAGTTTAAAAAATGGATCCTTAAGGGCTTACCTATGACTATGAATTATGAAAATTTTGTAGAAAACTATAAACACAAATTTAATTGTGGAAGAAAACAAGTAAATTAGCAAATGGGTTGCTTAAACTAGGACAATAACCCATAGATTACTACCCGATAAATAAAAATTACCAAGCAAAAAAAATAATGGTAAAAAGTATAAAATTTAAATTCATTAAAATAGACAAGCTTGTTAACCTTCCTTGAAAAAGGGATAACAATGTTATAACAATTATTCATAAAAAAATTTCACAAAAAATAAAGAACCAACATTTGGAACTAGATTCCATAAATCATAACAAAAATTCTACAAACCAAATAAAGGAATATATATATATATATATAAACTTGAGGAGGAGCAAGGTAAAAATATAATCCTAAAATGTCCATAGAGGGAGAACATGTTCACTTGTAAAAACTAAAAAAATAAATAAATAGAATTAGGACTGAGGGAGAGACAAAACAAAATTATTATTATTGATTTCTATTTTTGCATTAAAAAATACATATATTTAGAGTTTCTAGAAGGTTTCACACACATATGATATGTATAAGAGGGATTATATATATAAAGATAAATATATATTTTTTTATGTATATACAAAAGTGGAATTCTTTTTTTTTTCCAGGTTTCAATCTTATATTTTTCCTCATTCCTATCAACCAAACCCACCACATATCCACTACTTTACAAATGGTCAAATCCAAAGCCAATCCCATGAAGGAGTCAACCCACCGTGGACCACATAGCCATGCCCTTTTTGGAAGGTTGTCCTCTCAAGCCAAACGACCAACAAGTAGTAGAAAAATGAAAAGGGTGTCTCACCTTCAACATTTAGTCAAGAAAGGTTTGGAAGGGATCGTGGTCTTATCACACTTAAAACTTCACCAAAACCCTTAAGCAAGCCACATGCATAAGATCCAACCCTTCATGGCATAAAACAAAATTGTTTGGTTTGAAATACGGGGGCACTATGCACCATGGAAATGCAACCCATAGGGGTCACGAGCCATGGCAATCATGGCCATGCCTAACGGGGGTTGACCACGACACTAAAACGGGCCACCATCAAAATTAAAACAACCATTAGTAAACCCTCGCACACAAAGAAGAGAGGGGGTCGAGCCTTGAATAATTTAACCTTGCAGAAAGAAAGAAAAAATGAAATGAAAATTTGAAGCCAAGCCTCATAAACTAGAACTCACAAAGAAAGAAAAAAATGCCATGCTTGTAGCTAGAAAACTCATAAATTGAAATATACAACCAAAAAAATGAAATGCAAGAGGACTTTTCCTAGATATAAAATCACGCAATAAAAAATAAGGGCTCGATCTCTGGAGTTCCTAAGACCTCCCCCTCCCACCCTCTATAGAGGGTGGGAGGGGGGGGCATTATTAGAAGAGGAAGGGGCATTAT
>ML815717.1:15022-67613 GCA_009831015.1 Picea engelmannii
CCCACCCTCTAATAAGGGCTCGATCTCTGGAGTTCCTAAGACCTGCAAACTAAAATAAAAACAAAACAAACAAAACAAAGAAACAAATAAAAAACTGGGAAAACAAAGCAATGGATCAATTCTCAGAAAGAACTATCAAGGAAGAAATCCCAGATAAAAACACAACTAAAATATCAATATGGAAAAGACAGGATTATCTAGAGCCTCCATGAAAACCTAGCTTGAAACCCTAGCTCAAAGGAGAAATGAAAAATCAAAGGGAAAATGTGAAAAATGAATAATAATGGAAGAAACATAGAGTTTTTGCTCCCCTTTAAATTTTTTAATTTCCTTGTCTTATTTAATTCATGGGAATTGGGAGGAGGTGGCATAAGGGCTACATGAAAGAGCCCACCTAAATAGGGTTTAAGTTAAGCTAGGTAGATGTTTTATATGAAATATTAGTTAGATTTTTTTTTTTCAATTGCTTAAAATAGGTTTAATTTGAAATGCAACGTTATGTTATTATTGTGTACACACACACCTCTAATTTCTTGGAATTGGTGAAGTACAATTTAAGACCTACAAGAAAAGGCATGCTTGATTTTCCAAGGAAGGTGTCGAGGGGTTCATACTTTTTTGAAGAGAAAATACCAAAATCCAATCAAAGGGGAAGGAACTATTTCATTTCTATGTCCCAAAAATAAGCATTCTCATAAGTCAAGTGTGGGAAACAACTATCCTTAATTGGGGTTTTTAGATCAAATGCCAATTGTGAGGGTTTCAAATGATATTTTTTACCCTCAATTGTAGAGGGATGGACAACCCCTCAAATAAGTTGGTTGTAAATATATTAGTTGATAATAACAAACCTTCTATTATTCTACTGCAAGAGACATTGGCATATGAAGATAAAATCACTCAAGAACTCTCTAAAATGCTCGGGAATTGTGACTTTTGTTTGATTGATTTCATTGGAAGATTGGGTGGGAATGTGACTGGATGGAATGAATGTTCCTTCACTCTCACAAATTTTTGTGCCTTTCTTACAATACTAGGGACTAGGGACCTATTTTTTCTCTTTGGGATCAGGGAAATATATCATAATGTTGAATGTTTATGGTCCTTATATGGACATGATAGACTATTGGGATAGATTTTTCAAAATGGACTAGTTGTGATAGTGGGGGACATGGATTTCACCTTAGGAGCATCAAATTTTTGGGTCATGTATACTCAATTGGATCCTCTCTCTAGATATTTTATTAGAAAATTGGAAGAAATCAGTCTTTTGGATATTGAACCATCCAAGTTACTCCCACTTGTAGTAACAAGAGAGTTGGGGAAGCCATAATTGCTAAGAGACATGTTATTAATTTATGAATCATTCCTAAATGAATTCAATCATATCAAACAATGGGTCACTACTAGAGGGAACTTCAACCATAGTTTTGTGGTGTTAGAAGTGGCTCCTGCAACAGAAACCCACTAGTCCCTTTTAACTAAATCCAAAGTGGATGAAGATGGATAATTTTGTGGTGAAAATCAAAGTACTTTGAAATTTTTTTAATGGTAATTTAAGAGAATATGATCCACTTAAATTTCAACAAAATTTAAAAGAGGAAAAAAAGGTAACTTCTAATTTAGTAAGCCTACAAAAATATGAAAGATGATAGGGTTCTTAGAGAAGTACATGAATCCTTGGAGGTGCTCTATAATTTGGAAGGTTTTGGATTTATGAATGAGAAACAAAAAAATTAAGTAAAGGTACTAGAAGATAAAAGGAGGCACATTCTTTTGGAAAAAGAAAAATAATGAAGACTCAAGATCATGGAATTATGGTTACGAGTTGACGTTGAGAATAAAAAATCGTTTCATAGGTATGCCAAGTATAGAATAAATATAAAATTTATTTGGAAAATTGATATGGTAGATGGTACCTATCTAGTCTATGATAGTAGAAGTGATATCAACTTTTAAATGAAGACATGTGTGCTATGATAGCAGAAGTAATTAAGTTGTCAAACTCCTTTCTTAGTTTTGTCAATGAGGAGGATAATTAGGCCCTAATAAAGGAGGTTGGGGAAGAATAAATGTATCAAACTGTGCAAATATTTCAAAAGGAAAAAATTCATGGGACTGATGGACTATCTTTGGAATTCTTCTTGTGTGGTTATGATTTTATAGAGGAATATTTACAAAGACTAGTGGAAACAAAAAGAACTCAAGGAAAAATGTTGGGAGCCTTCAATACAACATTCCTAGCATTGATTCCAAAAGAAGATAATCCTACAACCTTTTAAAAGTTTAGACCCATATCAGTATGAAATTTCATATAGAAATTCATCTCAAAGATAATTGCTAGGAGATTGAAAAGTATTCTCTGAAATCAAATATCTAGAGAAAAAATTGGGTTCTTAGAGGGAAGAAAAATTCATGAGGAAGTTGGGATTGCCCAAGAATTCTTACATTTAATAAAATTTGGAAATCAAATATGGATGGTGATGAAAGTGGACCTATACAAAGTTTATGATATGGTAAGTTGGATTTACATTAGATGGATTCTAATTCATTTAAGTTTTTTCCATCAATTTGTTATCTGGATAATGAGTTGTATTTCCTCAATATCTTTTGTTGTATTATTAAATTGAGAAGCAACCCCTTTCTTCAGATTATGGAGGGATATTAGAAAAGGATGTCCCCTATCCCCCCTTATATTTCTATTAATAGATGAAGGCTTAAATAATCTACTTAATAAAGTAGAAGGAAATGGTAGAATAAAAGGGGTATTGTAAGACCTAGGGAAAAAAGGATAAGCATGTGCCCCATCGTGCACTTGGACATAATGAAAGTTCATAACAGATGGGATAAGAGGGCACCCAAACTAGCCAATAAATGAAGGAAATATATATTGGGCGATCTCAGTGAATGATAGGTCAAGGAATGACTTAGGTGCCCTAAACGAAAAATGACGAGTCATATAAGAGGAAGTGGGCATGCTTGGGTGAGTCAGTCGAATCACCCAAGGGACACACACCCCTTATGCAATCCATCCCAAACAAAATGTGGAAAATCTCCCAAAATAGACATGTCAGCTCCAAGAAAGGGTGTGCACCATCTTAGGATGGGAGCCTATAAGGAACGATGGAGAAGAGCACTTGGAGGGAGGCAAGTCGAGAGTTAAGAGACAATTTTAGAACCACAGAGGGGGAAAAACAAGTTGAGAAGAGAGCCACAGGGCCAAAGATATGAATCATGAATGAGACAATTTCGTTCAAAATTCTGATTGAGTCAACAAAGGAAGGGTGTCGGGTGACTCTCCAAAGCTGAGTGTTTGTGTTTTCAAACATGTTCTTATGTAAAATGAATGGAATATCCCTTTTAAACTTTATTTTTGTGACACGAGTTAGAGGCTCGACACACTGTTGCTCTTGTGAATATAAAATTTGGGTTTCAGGCCAGTTTGGTTGCCCACTTGCACATTTTGTTTTACTGTGTATGGATGTTCTCTTTACTTGTTGGAATGTTCTAAGTAATAACATGCACACATAACTTAAGTAATAAATTATATGAAGCGAAGGAATATTTTGGGCCGAGTATACCGATGCTTCTTCGTCGCCGAGTCGAAAAGCATCAGTGTCATGCATTGTTGAGGATGTTGTACATAGTAATCCAACTGAGATCTGTAGTGGTGTGATAGGTGGTATTAGAGCACAACAAAAATATAGAGTTGGTTGGTTTTCAAGCAAGCTCCACCATGGCGAGCTAAGAGAATCTTGACCTAGCAAGGATGAAGTTGTTTCAAGGTTTTTTGTTCTACACAGGTCTGCGAAAGGGAAAACTATGGACAGATGATGACGACAAACCGTAGAAGGTTATGGACAGTCCAAAGGAGAATGGACTAGGAACTTTCCCACAACCTGAAAAGAAGTCGAATGGTGTTTCCTTAGATATGGGATAAGATGGATAGAAGAACACGAAGTTTAGCAGAAGTTATGGACATAAGGGACCATTGAGTCACGAAGGTTGTTGTTGTTTCTTCGATGAGACACATGAGGCATGGAAATGTTCTTTGGGAAGAAAACAAATCGGTGAGTTGGATGGCCAAGGAAAGAGAATGCATCAATTGGGCTTCATTGACATGATCATCAATGACAGAGCAGTTCAAGCACTTATTGACACAGGAGCTTCGCACAATTTTCTGCGAGAAAAATTGGCTAAGGGGTTTGGGCTCAAAATAAGAGTGAGTAAGACATAAGTGAAATAGGTGAATTCTAAGGAAAATAAGGATACGAGAGTTGCCTCATTGTTCCATGTACAATTAGACGATTGGAAAGGATGTGCAAACTTTACAATTTTTCCAATGGAAGACTTTGAAGTCATTTTGGGACAAGAATTCCTTAGAAGGAACATAGTTGTTCTGGTGCCATGTTTAGACAAGATGGTTATAGTGAGTGAATGAAATACATGGGTTGTGTGCAAAACCGCACAAAATCCTAAGGGTGTATTTCATATTGTCTATGTGTTGAGCATGAAGAGAGAAGTAAGATGATCTAGTTCGTAGGTTTATGTTGTAGTTATTAGAGAGATTGAGGAAGAAGATGGAGTGGGGACACCTATTCCACCAAAACTCACCAAGTTTTTGGATAAGTCACTAGTACATTGGGCCCATTATATGACAATTTAACGATGCATGTTCATCGCCACAATGTCACAAGTACGACGAAGGAAATAATTATTTTTTGTTGCGTCACATTCATCGCAATTATGACATTCAAGCATGTATCGCAATACCGATGAACCTATGTGTCATAAGATCGACTAAGGTGCCCCAATTAGTTCATCCCAAACTCATCACATTGTCTTCAGACAAGTGATGGATTTCCATCGTAAGATAGACACATTATTGACGAATTTTCCTTGGTAATTCATCACAATCACATCACTTGGTCATCACTAATACGTCAGAAGAGCGATGTTTTACTGTTTTGCGAGAGACTAATTAACGATGAATGTTTCATGGTACTTCATCTCCAGGACATTGGTCAAGCGACGAAAAATGAAAAACCTTTTGTCGCGATATTGACAAGTTACCGACGAGAAGGTTGTATACTCAACGTTTCTAATTGAGGAGGAAAAATCCATGTTAGTCGAACCATCGACGAACTGGGTTGTTGATGGTATGACAACTGTCTATAATTTATAAAAATATACATATATGTCCGAAAAAAGGCATGTAGGATCATTGATACTAGTAATGATGAGTCATAAATGTGGTCATAAGATTATATGCCTAATTACTGCCATTTGTATACATGATATACCTTTTATTCTTATTCCATATTAATTAGGTTGATGTTATCCCATGCATAGAGAAAATGTGTATATACTAGTAATGATAGTACTAATACAATGGGTAAGCTGACTATTATTGATTAGCCTTGTTCTAGTACCAGACTGAGATTCACGGATGAACCTATGGTGATAGAAGGGAATAGATAGCATGAATACTACACAAGGAGTATAGGTAGGGATATCCATATAGATACAAGACACTTAGTATTAGTAATCAACCTGTCATAGTAATCACTCCATACTCTGATTAGTATGGTGCTAATCCCATTGTTACATAGGATTCGAGCACACTTATTTCCCTAATATAAGTAAAGCTATGGCATGCGTATCAACCAATATCATCTTAAGACCAATCAATATTTTTTCCATAATGAGTGGTAACTAGTAATACCCTATTAAATACAAGAGATATCATCTACTTGAGATCGATCAGTTCCATAATGAAGCTTAGTGAATTAGCTTACCTTATCAGATTGAATATGCTTCTAAAGATAATCTCACATATCCTCGTACTAACATAATGTGCAAAAACCATTATCTTTACCTAACTTCTTAGTGTAAGCTAAACACATAGCCTTGAACTCACTACTTATGGTGGTACATTACTCATATTGATGCAATAGCTTGATTACAGATAATTTTTAGCTATGAGCTTGCAGGAACTAGTAGCTTTAATTTTTCCATGACCAATCATATTGAAAGAGGCATATACCATTATCTATAGTAAGGGAAATCAAAGCTCTATACTAGCAATAAATATGGAAACATAATGAGCTTTGTTGAATAGAACTACTATGATTTCACTATTATAACAGTGACATAATGTTACTAGTGTTGTAAATATTACAAATCTCAGTACTAATCCCATAGTATGACCTAATAACTTAATGTTAATACGAACAATGAGTTGTAGTTACTATACACTTTCACCATGGTTAAACAAGTTCATAAAAGGAATCACCTAATATGTGAGATTACAATGGTGTTCACTAATTACACTATACTTATACTAGTTATAGCTTACAAGATAGGTGATCATACATTATGAATATTACTATAGATTACAATAAAGGATTGCATTGTGTACAATCTTGTACTAATGGTGATAATTAACCTTATGGTACTCGTGTTCAATACTAGTTGATAAGGGTCACTTACTTGTTACATACTTTACATATCTAAACAAACAGAGATACAACAACTCTAAGTTGATTACAGATTATTGTTGCACTGGTACTAGTACTCTTCTATTACGAGATCATGTGTTGCATTTATTCCATAACATGAACACAAGTAAGCAATGCTTAAGGATTCAACAAGTATGAATAAGTGTTACTTTACCATTACTATGATTGCTATAACCGATCTTTAACTCCATCTTATATAAGGTCTATAAGTATTACTAAGATAAAGGAGATCAAGCTTGGATACCATCATTATTACTAATAATTTTGATAGGACATGGTACTTAAGCTCTCTACAGGTTATTGATCATCATAAATCTATTTTCCTTATTCCTCTAACATGTAATTCTGCATATGTCACCTCTTCATTATCTATGGTATTATCTTACTTGTTATATTGTCTTTGAACATATGTAATATACCTAATTTGTTATGCTTATCAAGTATGATACTAAGATTCCTACCGCATGCTTAGTAATTCACTAATGAGGCACTAAAATTTCAAGCATTCTTTATATTTCCCTACAATTCAAGCTATAGAACGTTACATGTAGAAATGTAAAACCTTCTCCTTACAATGGACATTTTGAGAGACTAAGACTATCAGGTTATGGGAACTTCTACTGTAATTTGCAAGGATGTTATTTATTCATCAATTCCTATGCAAGAAGAGGACATAAACCATGCATTATTATCATTAGTACTGCTTACTGCAAAAGAACCTATGGCATGTAACCAAGGGAACACTAAAAATAGTCACCTTTGGTAGGTAAATGCAGGGCAAACTTGTTCAAAATGTGAGCACTGTGCACTGCAAAATAGACTAACACAACACTAGTACTACTTACCATACTATTCCAAAGAATGCAATGGAAAATAGAGGTGGGAATGTAAAACACTAAAAATAATAATACCCTCAACCAAATTACATCAAAATAAGAAGTAAATCACTTCCAAACCAACTAAATAGAATCCGAATTACATATTCATTTCATAAAATGAATACATGGATGGGGTTCTAGGTTAAATAACAACAACCCATTAACATGCCCAAAAGAAATTTATTAGACTTTCTAAGATGATTTATCATATATCCATGGGAAATCATAGGATTCCAATGACCAATTCTAATTATTAATCTCCCTGATGCACTTTGGCATATTCCTATGTGACTTTTGAACATAAATTAATACCCAATTCATATTTCAAGAATACCAATATCTTGCCTCAAAAATCCCATTCCATCTTGTTCTCTACCATTAATAATATATGTAGGGTAGCTCCAGGAGGCCTCACTTGCCACATATTTTCTACTTGGGGTTTAATCTCTTAAATTTCTCATGATATGCTCATCCACATTTTTTTTTATTTTTTTATAAATTGATAATAATCTATATCTTTGCTAACTTGCAGCATTGCAATTGCTTGAATTGTGAAAATGTTCCCACATTCCTTCCTTCAAGAATGCCTTCCACAAAAAGGATTACAATTCCATCACCAACACTAAATCCAAATTTCATGTCCATTGTAAACCATAGGCACTAAATAGACAAGAAACTTGACAAGATGGGAAATGGAAAAATGGACTAAATAAAATCAGTTCCCCCAACCACTAAAAACTAGAAACAAACATATGAACTGAAACCAACAAACCTTAGTAAAAGAAACCAAAAGCTAAGAGATCTTGAAACCATAACCAAAAGAAGAGAACCAAGCACTGAAAGATTAGATATCTTAGACACCAAGCCCTAGGATATTCAACAGTGTTGGAAGGACCACATGTAGAAATGAAATGATGAGGTCCAATGGGGTGTTTAGAGAGCCCCCCACAAACTTCTGCAAAAAGGGAATTTTCCTAACTGCTAAAATAAAAATGGAAGCTATTTCTATTTCATAGGATTGGTTTTAGGTAATTCAACTTCTCATTAGTTCCTTAACATTATTCTCAATAAACAGTTGGAATGAGATACACTTACCCCCTTTATCTTTTCATTATTGTGGATTTTTCTTTTGGGGGAATCACCCTATGCTACAATGATGTCCTATACATTTGTTCAATCGTAATATGGGATGATATATCTATACTCTTGGTTATTTCTATTTTCTCTCTCATGATTTTTCTTTGTCAATGGGAGCTTTAACATATTTCCATAGTGAGAAATATTTAGATGCCTTTCATTGTCTCACGATCCCAGTTATCCAAAATTCCCTCATTTGCTTTCGATATTTTTCTATGGTTTAAGTGTTCAATGTTGGAGGTTATGGGATGACTTGGGTTCTACTTTAGGTTTCCAACAAAACCTTGCAAACCATCAACCCTTTTGAAGACCATAAGGAAACAATGTGCACATAGTGCACAATGTAGTCTCACCTGAGGTAGATTATGGGTCATTGCAGGACCCAAATGTCTTGAATATTGGAAGGGAGACTTCTATGGGGATGAAGGAAATTCTTTATACCTAAAAACATATTAGATATATTATTCTATTACATCAGTGCATCATTATATATCAGATCTACCAATCAGTAATCAGATACATTCATTAGAGTTATGTTAGCACTCTGTAAATTTGTTTTGGCTAAGAAAACAAATGAAAAAGGTAACCCACAAACCACTTTGGAGCTAGGTACTAGCTTACTCATCCTAGAGAGGGCTCTCTCATGGAACTTGGTCTCTAATAGATAATTTTTCTTTAACAAGTCAATGGCTAGGCTTTGTTGCTTTGAAAGGGTTTTTTATGATTTCGCTGGCAAGAAAGGGAGGGATACTTAGGGCTATGGATTCAAACTTCTGAAAACAAATGAAAGCATTGAATGGTAGGTAGAAATATCTAGAGGATAAAGGATAAATGAGGTAATGACTCTAAGTTATAAATTGAAATTTGCAGGGTGTAAGAAGAAAGGAGACCAGATCACTGCACCAGAGCATCAAATAAGATGAATTCTGACCTAGTTAGGAAGAACTTAACACAGTGTAAATTGCTTAAGTCGAGAGCATCACAAGATGAATTCTGGACCTTTAAATATCCAATTTAAACATGAGACATTGAAAATGAAATCAAGAACACAAGAAATACATACAAAGAAAGAAGACGAATATCATACCACCACCATTAGAATATTTTCATAGAAAGTTCAGGACATTTGCATGTGCATTCCATTCAGATTCATAAATTTACATTCAGGTTCCAAATAGCTATATTTCGTTCTCTTTCACTTCTGCCAACCACCCATACATTCAAGAATTCTAACATTTCTACAAACTCAGTTCCTTCGGTTTCAAAATGATTACAATAAAATCGGAAAGAAAACTTTTCGTTTTGAAACCTATTAAAATAGAAAATAAATCATTTCAGTTTGAAACCGATTACAAAATATGAAAGAATTGTTTCGGTTTGAAACTGATTACGAAAATAGGAAAGAAATCGTTCACAAAATCCTAGGTTTGGCTCTTTCGATAGTTCATTCCTTTTCTTCTCCCTTTAACTCTGCTTCAACCTTTCATATGATTTGTTTTCCTTTATTTACATTTGGATATCATCTACTAGGCCCTGGAAAACTGCATTTTATCTTACCCAGCTGGACTATTTCCTTCCACTACAAATCGAAAGGAATGTCGTAATCCTTCATCTCCTTTATTAGGAATCTCTAAGTCAATGCAAGAAGCATATGACATGACTGACAGTCCAAGCTTGACTGTTTTGAACTGATTCATAATCTCAAAGTCGATAATCAGTTGGTCAACTAAAGTATCTCCTTTCAAAATCTCCTCCATGGTTTCAAACTTAGAATGATACATTCTAGATTGAGTCAAATGAGTATTGTATTCTTCCTGGTCATACAATTTTCCCCTTCCATCCCAAAATGGTGGAAGACATTTGATAAACAATTCTTCAAATAAATCTTTAAACTCCTGTACACTCTGCTCAATCTTTGTTGCTTTAGTTTGAACCGATTTCAAAAGGTTATGTTTGGGGATAACCCTCCTGACCCAACTAATCAATGTAGTTATGTCCTTAACTCTAATGGTTTGAAGCTCTGCAGTAGGAACATAGTTGAGTAAATTTATGGCGTTTTGGGCCCATTCTGATGGCTTTTTGGCTAAGGTTTCATTCACAAAAGTACACTTATGTATGGATGTAATGGCTATGTTGTCTTTATCCTTAATGAAATTCAAATATGATCTGAATTTGGAATCTTCAGCAGGTATAGAGTCCCAAATGATTTTCTTGCCCCCCTATAAAAAACCTTTGCTTCTTAACCTCACTTTCAATTTATTTATTCTCTCTTGCAAGACTGCATTTGCCTTTTGAAATTGAGCTATCCTTTCATCTTTTGCATGCATCTCTTACTTCAATTTATCTATGCTTTCCTTCAGTCCTTTGATTTCTCCTTCCTTCAAGATAACTTGTGACATAGCATGAACAATTTCTTCAGTATTTGATCCAATTTCTGCAGTAGGAGCTGAAACCATAAACTTTTTTAGCAATTCTGTCTTTTCCTGTGACCATTTCACCTTTTCTTGTTCCAACTACAACACCTTAGCTTTGTAATCTAGTGTCTCTTGACGAAGTGTTGTCTTTTATTGTTCCATAACTACCATTTCTGTTATTTATGTTCGAAAACATAGGTATTCCAACATAGGACGAACACCTTCAGTAACCACTCACACAACTAGATCAAAGTTCAACACACCGATGTTTTGACGTGGTAAAACCCCTATGGGGAAACATCCATGGCCCCAACTAATGAGACCACTTGGAGCAATTTATTATTGCAAAAGAAAAATATTACAGAGATATTTTACAAGAGAGTTTCTCATAATCAATCATCGGTAAATGATCACCCATGCTCTTTAAATAGAGATCATGGACCAATCAGGTGTTAAGACAAATATTAATGGTCGTTAAGATCGATGATAGTATGAACTAGCGAATCACTCTATGTCGAGAACATATCGTGACCGTCAGATTTCCTAACTACAAATGCATACTAAATAAACATACTTTTTCCTAACGACACATTAGACCAAGTAGATCTTAACTAACTCCTAAGTGTCTAAATATCATAACATCCCCCCTTAAGAACAACTTGGGATAAGATTGAAGGATTTACAATGTTGACACAATAGAAGAAGGAAGGAGGCATTAGAGCCTATCCTCCCTTAATGAAAACTTATTGAACTCCTAACATAGATTGAAGTTTGGAAAATTTTTCTTATGTAAGAGACTTTGTGAAAATGTCTTCAACTTGATCTTCAGTAGGGAAAAAGAGCACTTCAATAATTTGATCATGAATGAGATTTATGATGAAGTGTATGTGTAGCTCGATGTGTTTTCTACACTGATGTTGAACTGGGTCTTTGGCGAGCTTGATGGAACTCTGATTGTTCCACCAAAGGCTGGTCATATGTTGTTGTTAGAATCCAAACTTTGAAAGGATCTTTTGAAGCCACAAGGCTTCCTGACTGGAATTTACTGTTTCCTGGTACTCTTCTTCTTTTGAAGAAAGTGCAATAGCATGTTGCTTCTTACAGGACCAAGTGACAGGTCCTGAACTAAGGATGAAAACATAACCTGTAGTAGACTTCCAATCATCATTGTTGCTGGCCCAATCTGAATTAGTAAACCAACCAATAAAGGAGTCCCCCTTGAACTGTAATGTATCCCAAACTGAACTGTACCACAAACATAACGATGTATCCTTTTAGCTTCTTTCCAATGGATTTCATGGGGTGTTTGCATATTATGGGAAACAAGACCAACATCAAAGGAAAGATCAGGATGGGTATGATTCAAGTATAAGAGGCTACCAACTAACTGATGGTACAGGGTGGCATCAACTTCAGGAGAAGTACAGGTGGAAGTAAGCTTGAATCCAGACTGGAAGGGAGAAGGGGCTAGTTTTCAATCATCCATGTGAAAGCGACGAAGAAGTTCACAAGCATACTTAGACTGGGAAAGAAAAATTCCTTCATTGGTTTGAAAAACTTGGAGGCCAAAGCGATAGCACAAAAATGCTAAGTCTGTCATTTCAAATTTCTTCTTAAGGTTGGTTTTCACATGGTTTAAAAGTTTTTAGTCAATACCAGTAAGGATAAGGTCATCAACATAAAGGAAAAGGATTATGAGATGGCTTCCTACTTTCTTGGTATATACATTAGGATCAGAATGACATCTAGAGAATCTGGTGTCAATAATAAAGTTGTCCATTTTGGCATACCAAGCTCGGGGATCTTGCTTAAGACCATAAAGATATTTCTTAAGGTGATAAACAAGGCTAGATTCATTTTGGACATATCCAAGAGGTTGTTCCATGTATATTTGTTCTTGCAAATATACATGCAAGAAGGAATATTTAACATCCATCTGATGGACCTCCCATTTATGTGAGGAAACAAGGGCAAGAACAAGGTGGATGGAATTCATTTTGGCTACAGGGGAAAATGTTTCATTATAGTCAATTCCTTCAACTTGGGAAAATACTTTGGCAACTAACTGAGCCTTGTGTCTTTCAACACTTCCATCTGATGCATACTTAGTTCTATAGACCCATTTACATCTGACAAGTTTTCTTCCTTTTGGAAGAGGTACAATATCCCAAGTATCGTTTTCCATTAAAGAACAAAACTCTTCATTCATTGTTGTAATCCAATCTGGATGACCCGAAGCTTCTGCAAATGTTTCTGGATCATGAGTCTTTGAAACTTGAGCCAAAAGAGAGGAGTCTCACTGGAACTGTGAACGTGTTCGACGCTGATATGAAGGATCACCAACAACACCACCAACTGCTTCTCGTGTTGAACGGACCCATCTAGGAAGCAGTGGAACTGGCATTGGTTCAGGTTCAAAGGACTCATTTGGAGGAAGGTGAGCAGGTGGAGGTGGATTTTCATCCTCACTTTCATCATATGAAGAAGAAACTAGAGTAGGAATAGAATAAGGCACAAACACCGAAGATGGCTTGCAGGTTGAAGAAGGCACAATCACCGAATTAGGCTCGCATGCCAAGATATTTTCATCAAATTTAACATCTCTTCTAATAATAATTTCATTACAATGTAGTTGAAGAAGTCTATAACCTTTGACATCTTCAGAATAACCAACAAATATACACTTCTCACTTTTAGGATGCGATGCTTTCCTTTTCTCATCAAGAATGTGAGTCCATGCTATACTTCCAAATACACAGAAGTGACTTACATCTGGTTTAATTTTAGTCCAAGATTCTTCTAGTGCTATATTTTTAAGAGCCTTTGTGGGAGTGTGATTGACTATGTAATTTGCATAGTTGATTGGTTCAACCCAATACTTTAGACTTAATTCCTTAGATTGGATCATACAATTAGCCATTTCTTTTAATGTGTGGTTCTTTCTCTCAACAACACCATTTTGTTGTGGTGTATATGGAACAATGTGTTGCATTTGGATGCCCTGTGTAGTGAAGTAACTTGTAAAATTATTATTCACATATTCACCTCCATTATCTTTTCTTAACTTTTGAATTTGATGTCCAAATTACTTTTCTACAAGGGCCTTGTAGGCCAAAAACTTGTCAAAAACTTCACTCTTAAGTAAACCCAAGTACGTCTGGAAAAATCATCAATGAAAGTTAAGAAATACTTGCACCCAGAAAAAGAAGGAGAAGAAAGTGGACCACACAAATCACTGTGAACAAGATGCAAAGGGCCCGAGTTGTGCCAAGAGGCATGTTTGTCAAAACTGTCCCGATGATGTTTGCCGAGAACAAAACCGACACAAACACCATCTCTGCATGAAACAAGAGGAAGACCAGTCACCATATGTTGATTACATAGTTGCTACAATGAGAGATAGTTTAGATGACCAAACCGCTTATGCCAAAGTTTGCTCAAGTCACCACTATGAGAAACAAAAACTGATGAAAAATATGATGAACCAAAGTTGTCAAACTTACACAACGTGGTAATATCATCAGAAATTCTAGTTGCAAGAACATGCATAGGATCTTTTAGATCCTTGATTACAACTTGGTGAGGTGAAAACTCTACGGTTTTACCTTCACCTGAATGAGTGATTTGATATACTGATAGAAGGCTACAAGAAAGACTTGGAAAACATAATACATCATTAAAATGACCATTATCTACTTGAACTGTTCTAGATCCAACAACACTAAGATATCTATCATCACCAACAAATATTTTCTTGGTGTTACATTCATTTATAGAAGAAAATATGTCTGTATCCTTAGTCATATGATAAGATGCTCCAGAATCAATAAGACACTCATCAAAATAAGAAGTAGAAGTTGTATTGAAGGAGAAACTAGAAGCAGAAAGTGCATGTCCATGAGAACAAGAAGAAGAAGTAGAATCAATACTGATGTTGTGTTTCTTCATTGTTGCTTCTAAAGTTGCCATCTTCTTGAAACATTTGGACTCGTCATGACCATATTTATCACAAAGGTTGCAATGTCTGTCAGTCTTCTTATTTTTATATTTTTCTCCTTTGTCACCATTAGGATCTGAAGTTGTCTGAGCAGGTTTGGGACCCTTATGTTGCTTGTTGTTGTAGCGAGGATGTTGCTTCTTGAGATACTTGGGTTTATCTTTCTGTTGGGAAACTAAGGCTTTGTTGGAGGTACCTACAGTGCTAATCACTCCAAGTTGTATAAGATTATCTTCCTCTCTAATCAAAGCAGCACAAAAGGACTCAAGAGTGGGTTTTTGATAAGATTTCCCTAGAGCCTCTCTCATGGCATAAAAGGTAGATAAAAACACAGAATATGCACTACCTAGGTTAGAAAGAATAAGATAGATTCAATGCTCTTCCTCCATTTTTATCTCACATTCGTCACATAAAACTAGGAGTGTTTTAAATTTAGATAGATGGTCTCCAAGGAAATAAAAATCACTTGGACTTAAGGTCAATACTTTATTTTCTAACTGTTGCGCTCAAATAATATTGAGTTTACCAAACACAGATTCAATCTTTTCCCAAGATTCTTTGGGGTCATCAATTTCTTTAAGGTGGAACCTTAAATCAGGAGAGATGGACATTCTGATTATTCCACGTGTTTTGTCACTCCTATTAGCCCATTTTACTTTCTTATCATCATTAGTGGGTGTTTTTTCCTCTCCCAAGGTAATCCGGTACAAGCCTTTACTTCTTAATAAATCTTCCATATGAGATTTCCATTGGAAGTAGTTGGTGCTAGTAAGCAAAAGATTTCTGGAAGAAGCCATATTAAATATGTAGATAATATGGATTTAAAAAATGAAACTGATTTTATGGATGGAAAGATCTCGAAAAGTTAGGCGGTTTTAAAAAAATGACACTGAAAACGGACTTCAGATGTGAGAGTTATGCCATTTAAAAAAAAGGAATAAACGGTAACCAAAGGACCACGTGGTGGTGTAAGTTGCTTTATGAAGTGACCCACTTTTATAAAGAAAAATGGGGATCACTTTTACAATGAAGTTACTTCATGCAAAATAAATAACTCTAAAATAAAATATTAAAACTACTTATAGTGATTCATTTTTATACTTGAAGTGAAATACACTTTACAATTTTAGCATGAACTTTTTCAAAAAAAAGTAACAAAAGAGAGACTTGAACTCAAGACCTCTTACTTAATAAGGAAAATTTTAACCAAATGGTCTATCAGAACATATTGTATTTTCGTTGTTATTGTTTTTTTTTAAGATGTCCTTGGAAAGCGTGCTAAAAAAAAACTCTTTTCACACAATAATTTTTTTTGCTTCTCGATGACAACAAGGCTTAGATATCGGTTAACTTACTTGGAAGATGCACCTTTTCCTATCTATTTTTGATTTGTTGAGATCACACAAGGCACATGGAAAAGAGAATACACGGATCTAAAAGAGTAGCAACCCAGAAACAAATAATATAAAACTGAAATAAAACCAAAATAATACTTTGCAAAAATTTAAAAAAATGTGTATTCAGGCTTTATACCTCTGGATCTGACTGAAATGGTCGTATCTTGGGAAAACATCAACTTTTTCGAGTGAAACAAATAGTGTTCCTAACTGAAACGAGTGCTCCAGACGCAATGGAATAGTCCTATCAGCCCAGAAATGTATGAAAATGACATAAAATGGATATGAGGCAACTCGGCTTCACGATCTCGATCTACAACAAGAGCGAGTCTTCAAACAGGCTCTGATACCATGTTCAACAACACATGTATTCCAACAGACAATGAAAACCTTAAATAAACACTCATAGAAACAGATCAAAGATCAACACGCCGATGTTTTGACGTGGTAAAACCCTATGGGGAAACATCCACGACCCCACCCAACGCGGCCACTTGGAGCAGTTTATTAATGCAAAAGAAAAAGATTACATAGATATTTTACAAGAGAGTTTATCACAATCGATCATCGAAAAATGACCCTCCATGCTCTTTAAATAGAGATCATGGACCAATCAGGTGTTAATCCATGAATCAATGGCTGTTAAGATCGAGGAGAGTATCAACTGTTAGATCACTCTATGTCGGGAACATATCATGACCGTCAAATTTCCTAACTACAAATGCATACTAATGCATACTAAAGAAACACACTAAGAAAAACACTTTTACCTAACGACACATTAGACCAAGTAGATTTTAACTAACTCCTAAGTGTCTAAATATCCTAACAGTTTGTGGATGCTCTGTAGCAGGAATTTTCAATCTCTTCTTCAAAATTTGAATTATTTTGTCTTTCTCATCTAATGAAGACTTCACCCCTTGGGAACCTTCAGACTCCAACCTCTTAACCTGAGTTTTCCAAGATTTGTTAGATGCCATTTCTTGCCTCAACTGTCTTTCCAATTTTTCTGCATAAGATGACAATTTTGAATTCTTCAAGTTCAAACTCAAGTAATCAAAATATAATAGGTCACTAGTTTGCTTGTGGAATTTGACCTTGTCTGGGGCACTTATGTTGTCATATTTTATCTTTATCTCAGAAAATGTTTCTTCTTCTGCAACTATAATGTTAAAGGTATTCTTTTCAACATCTCTTACTGTGAACATAGAAGATTTATGCTGAGAGACTGATTCCACTTATGGGAATAAATCCTTAATCTCATCCAGAGCTATATTTCGCTTCTCAGCATACTGTTTTGCCAAATCTTCCCTATACTGATAAGCCGACCCTGATGTTTTATCAAAAATATATTTCTTACTGCAAAAGGTTCTTGAGCTGCCCTCACTTTGGAGTTTATTTCCTTCTTCAATATCTACAGTGCTAGTACCACTTTCCACCATATTTAGATTTTCTTGATCCCTGGACTCTTCATCTTTTAAATCCACAATCTATGCTGGTTGTGTAACCTTCATCTTCTTTTTTACAGTCTGTTGGTCATAAATATCCATAGCCTCTAAAATGCTTCTCTTGTTGTAAACACTTGTTTTAGGAACTTTAATCATCAACTTCTCAGGAGATTTTTGTGTTTGAATTGGCTTTATGGTTGCTTCCACTTGTTGTGTTTGAACTGGCTGTAGGGTTGCTTCCACATCAAAACATACTTCTAGATTCCCCAACCTATCAAAACCTTCAACCTTTTCATGCTCTGCTGGCACATGGGCAGACCCAGGGTTCAACGCTTAACAACACACCAACAAAACCCCGACTATCGGCCCTTTCGGCAACGCATGTGAAGCAAGGAAAGTCTCACCCGAGCTAGAAGTAGAGGGGTTATAGGACGCAGGCGTTTGTAACTAGGCTGGGACACGATTATGTGATAAGAGAACTTCACAGAATATTCTGTTAAATCTTAGGAAGTGAACATGCATTAGTTTATTAACCTCATTAACACCGCAGAGCATAATCAAAGACATATAAGTGCAGTAACAACAAGTGATTATGCACCCTGAGCACTTAGCACTTAGCACTGTGAGTTAAGTCTAGCATTCATTTACCCCTTAACATAAGTAAAGTACTTAAGCAACAAAATATATATTCATTACACATCATAATCAAAGCACTAAGCAAATGCATAAAAACAATGACACTGCACAAAGAAAACCATGAGACACTAGATATACGTGGTTCACCCCGGGGTGGGGCTACATTCACAAATCGCTTCGCCTCTTTATTATTCTCCAAAATATTACATCCAATCACTCCTCTGCACTAATCCACATAGTCAAACTTCACACAAGACAGGAGATCTGTGCACTAAGCACTAGATCCTCCTTCTTTACCTTCCAAAAATAGTTCAAATGCACAGAGCCAAAATCTCTTATCAAGACACTTAGCACCTGCTCCACACTGAGCATCAAAAACACTAAGAACAATATAAAAAATCACAGTCGAGCACAAATATTTGACCACATATATTCCTTTGTACACATAACTACTCCTTCTACAATACATTCCTCTTTATTTATAATTTACAAAATATTACAATAAGGCCTAAACATGGGGAAAACCCATAGGCCGACATCCCATAAAACCATTACAAAACATAGAGGACCCCTTATTGGGTCCACATAACCCTCAAAATAGGTGAGATCCCTAATCTCAGGTCCACCTTGGTGCTCCTACTTTGACCAACGTGTCAAAGTCCATAAGTGGGCCAAAACCTCCAAAACTGACCAACGTTTCCCCAAAACTTGGTCGAGGGCCAACAGGCCCCAAACACTCACCTGTGACTTGTCCCAAGTCACTTAGGCCCAGACAATACTTCTTCAAAATCCTCGAGCTTAACTTGAGTTTCCTCGACTTGATGCCTCTCCTGAGCCTCCTACTGAACGAGCTCCTGGATTGTCTGCTCTTTAATAGGCCCTTCCAGGCACTATTCTACTGCTGCAAATACTTGATCTAACTATGAACCATGGCCATCGATCTCCTCAAACACCTTGCAAGATTTGTCCTGCATAGGTTGTAACTTTTGTGTTACTTCCATCACCTTACCTTGGAGGGAAGTGATCTGCTATGGTACTGTGCATTGCTCCTGGGATCTCTTCATCCTTTCCACTGTAATGAGCAGCTTCATCTGCACCTGCAATGAAAATTATTATTGTTTCACCTCCTATAATTGAGCCTCTAGCTTATTTAACTTTGGATCCTCGGTGATGCATTCATACGTCTAGGCACTTCTGTTACTCAACTGTTTACATGCCAAGGAAAGGGATCTTATACTTGCTACTATGTTTTTAACGGAATCCTCCCTCTAGTCACACACCTCCTGGGGGGTGCTTGACACTGTTTGGGCCTCCAGTTCAACTATTCTAGCCTGAAACTGTTGGAGGGTCTCTGCGAGCTTCCCTACTTGAGATTCAATATGCTCTTTCTCCTCTTGTACCATGCCTGGCACAGAGAGACAAAATTTTCTTACTGCTTATTTGACCACGACCTGCTCTACGAGAAACTATTCTTTTTCCTTTTCTAGCTGGGCTTCACCAACTTTATTTTCCTCCTGAAGCTTCACTTGAAGCTCTATTTTCTCTCTTTCATAGGCATCTACATTGTCCTGCGCTGCTTGTAACTGCACTAGGACTTCATCTTTCTCCTTTTGCAAGGATTTTGTAGCCTTCTCCTTCTCTTCCTGAGATCTCTAGAACCAAGCTTCTGTTGCATTAGAAATCCTTCTTAGCTGGCCTTCTCTTTCAGTGGTAATTTCTCTCTGTTCCCTTCTGTATGCCTTCAAACCTACCTCCAATACTTCGACCTGTTCTGGAGGTATTCCTTTAAGGTTAGCCTCAACATCCAGGTTGGGGCTATCTTGTAGTGCTGCGAGGGTGAGAAACTTGATGCTATACTGGGGGAGGGTGATCCAAATCCATGGTTCACCTTGCGGAGTTGGTTCATCCCCCAAGTCTACAATTTGTGATAAGGAAGTTGCAAATGATGTAGTAGGCATTGCGTGGACCAAGCGAACAACCTGCTGCACTTCCTTCAACTCCCTCTCAATCTTTTTATATAACTCCACCTATTTCTCTACGTATCTCTGCAACATGTATTCAAAGGCATCCCACATAGCTATGCAGACCAGACTAATGTCATTGTCAGTGAGAGTGGCTTCCAATTGTGTCTTATTGGCGCACATTTTCTTCCTTGTTGAAGGTTTATTCGGAGTAACTTTCCTCTTTTGTGGGGTCATTGTCACAACAGGGGGATCTTCAGGTGGTGGGGTGCTATCTCCTACAAATGGTGGTGAAGGGAAGTCAAATGCAGCTTCGCCTCGTCCTTGCTCTTCTTCTCCTTCATCTCCTTCTCCCTGTCCTTATGCTTCATCTTCTCCTTCTCCTGGCGAGCTAGATCCACTATCTCTTGAGGTTTCCTCTTCTTCTTCTTCGTCAATCTCTATGTCCCAGACTTCAACCTGCTTTTTTCATTTCCTCTTCTTCTTCACCCCACTGGAATGTCTGACATTTTCAAATCGCATAACCATCAAGATTCCTATAGTATCAATGTCAGATAACTCTACATCGACGACAGGTACTAGAAATGATTTTGGCCAATCATTTATAATCTGTTCCATATATGCATCTATGAGCTTATAGTATGACGACAATCTTTCTCGGTGCTCATATCTTCGTGCAGTGATGTAAATGAAGTTGGGATCAATGTGGAACTTTTCTATGGGCCAGTACTGATGCAGTGTATGCGGTGTCATACGAGGGGATGATTCAATGGCGACTTTCAATTGCTGATAATATCTATGAAACACATCATTAGACTTCCACTACTTTGTCATGTAATTGGTATACCACAGGGTGGAAAATTGGGCAGCCAGGGGCTCCGTAGGTTCAATATCTGGGAAAGTAGTTCCTTTAGGCATCTTCCAAGCCACAAATGCAACCAGGATGATCAACCAACTATATTGAAACTCATATCCTAAGTCCTGGGCTTCACGACGATATTTTTCTAATTCATTGACGAGGTAGTTCACCCAATTCATCTGCAGGCCCTCCACACACTTTCCTGCGAGGTTCATCACAAACCCGGTGACCTGTGTGGGGTGGTTCTTCCTCACTAGCTTGCTAGCTAAGAGTACAAAAGCAAGGCACACTGCACCATCCTATATGGAGGCTACCTTGTAACCTCGCTTCCCCTTTTCTACCTCTCCATAGTATTTTTTGACGCGTTGTGCTAAAGAATGGTCTGAGGTCTTCCCTGGGTAGAACTATTGTGGTTCAGGACCCTTCAAAATTAAACTTGTGATCCAGTAGATCAACGATGGATCCACAATAATTCTTCTGTCAAGCCATAGATATCCACCATGATAGCATGACATAAGGAGTTTAACACAACCGTTAACCTCCTAGTGGCAACCAAAATGCGAAATCTTCATTACATTTAATATGGTTGACTGCGCTAACTCCTTGATCCATGGATGAGGGACGAGACATGGGTTCCTTTCGGTTGTTTTCATTAAATAATAGAGAGGAGATAGTGTGGCATAGTTCCTCTAGTCTCCTATGTTGAAGTCACTGTGCCTCAATAGCAGGATCTACCCTAACTGAATCCCTACTATGTGAATTCCTTTTGGAATGTACGCAGCGAACAAAGAGTACTTGAAATCATGAGGGATACTATTGTAGTTAATGATGCCAGCCAGAGGCAGATTATACTCAGGCAAGACCGATGGGATCTGCTTTGTGTTAGCCAGATCACTACGATGATTTCCTCTTTGTTCTGTTACGAGGTTGATGCGGGCAGAACGACGTCCGGTTGAAGGGGAAGCCTGCGGTCCCATATTCGAATATTCTTGAATACCTTCAGATACAGGTTTGTCGGCCATGAGTTTCCTAACAACTTCCTTTACAGACTTCTCAAATTTGTTGGGTTCACCCGACATTATAGTTTTTAACAAACAACGGATAAAAAAACAGACACGAGGGGTTTACTTTTAGATAATGACACACAACACAATTCGACACTTGGACAATTTTGGACTTAGCTCAGTCAGTCATGGGTATAAAAAATTTGTCCCAGTGCCACGATTGATGAGTTAGATAAGCGGGGCGGTGTGAAAGATCTTCCAACAGATAAGAACTAGAGTCAAATGCTTCCATTAATGTAAATCTAGCTATTATGGCGTGGTCTCAGCGTCCAAAAGAAATATATAATTCGATAACTTCATTTCCTTATTGTTCTGGAGCGTCACTCTAATGGCCAGGGTGCCTCCAACAGTTATATAAGTTCTCTAGGGTGAAGTCCAAATCTGCGCGGACCTGCTGTTCCAACAGGGTTCAAACCCTACGAACCTGCCTCCTACGAGGTTCTGGTCTGTGAAGTCTTCCATCTGGTTTCCTTAACTTCTTGTAGCTTTTCCAACTTATCCTTCTTTTTATTGAGCTTCCTTGCCTTCTTTCCTATTATTTGAGTCTCTTTAACTATTTCTGGAATCCTCTTTCCATTTTTATTATTATCTTCCCCTAGCGTAGTGGCATCATACTGTTGAGGTACCCTCAAAGGTTCTGAAGTTAATATCCCTTTTCTTAACACTTCCTAAGTGGGCACACTTCTCTCTTGGATATATAGGTCCTTCAAGCCTTATTTAATTCTTTCAACCTTGATGGTTAATTCTTTTTCTTTCTGTCCCTCCTGCATTGTTACTTTTATCTGTTGCTTCAACTTATCCTCTCATTCTTCTCTTAGTTGGTCTATTTTCCTAGCTATGAGATCCCTTGATTCTTGATTTTTATTTTCTGTAGCTTCTTCCTTTGCTTTCCTTCTGATCTGATCCTTCTCAATCCAAGTCTTACCTAACAAAATTGCGAACGAGGCGTTGTACTCAACAAACCTAATGACTTCAAATTCTTCTTTAGTCGATGTTCCATGAACAATAATAGGTACAATAGTTACTCTTCCACATAAAGTTATCATCTATCCCTTGAACAAGCATATCCTTCCTAAAGAAGGTACCACAGTAGGATTTCCCAAAACTTCCCAACTTTCTTTTGTCATAATGTTCACTTGTGTTTCTTCATCCAAGACTATAGAGTCTATGTCAAAGTCTTTTATTCTTGCACTTATGCGTTGTTTTTCTTTCAGGCTTTCTGGTAAACTGACATATTTATGAACATCCATCGTTTATTCCAACTGTAATAACATAGTCAGAACTTCCTCTGACCTTTTCTCTTTATGACTTTATAACATACCCTTAGTCTCTTGACTCTTTTCATAATTTTCTTGTCTTATGTCCCTCCCTTAAACTTTATCAATAATTCTTCAACAATCCTCAACCTTATAACCAACAACCTTACAACAAAGAAAAATAGGGCCTACCTTAGGGAATTCCTTAGCAAGATGTCTCGGCCTTCTGAAATTATAACACAAAGTCAATCCTTTTTTTCTCTTAAATGTTCCCCAATATTTTTTGTACTGCGCACTTCCCCTAGGATCACAGTGTTGGACTTGCAATCTACAAAAATTCTTTCTAGGTTCCTGCATCCACTTATCAGTCCAAAAACTCTTTCTATGCATAGGAATAACATATATTTCTTCATTTCCATTAAATTTACTCAAATCAACTCTTTCTTTCAACTACACCCTAGCCTTCAGACTAGGACATAATCTATTAAACATACTTAAATTCATACTTTCAAAACAAAAAAATTCACTTATCTTTCTCTTACCAAAGCACAAAGATTGCCTCTCTTGGAATCTTATCTCTTTTATTCAGAACAACTTACTTTATTGGCACAAAGATTCACAATTCAAGTAGAGTACTGCACACCTCAGCAGTAGACCTATGCACAGATATTTTCTTTTTCTTTACTTCAGTTCCCAACAATCACAATTTCAGGTCCCGACAATCATAGTTTCAGGTCCTGGCAATGGAACCATTTGTTGGCACAGGGGAAGACCCAGGGTTCAACGCTTAACAACGCACCAACAAAACCCCGACTGTTGGCCCTTTAGGAAACACCTGTGAAGCAGGCAAATTATCACTTGAGGTAGAAGCAGGGGGGTTACAGGACGCAAGCATCTGTAACCAGGTTGGGACACGACTATGTGATAATATCACTTCACAAAATATTTTGTTAATGCTTAGGAAGTGAACATGCATTAGTTTATTAACCTCATTAACACCGTAGAGAATAATCAAAGACATATAAGCGCAGTAAAAACAAGTTATTATGCACCCTGAGAACTTAGCACTTAGCACTGTGAGTTAAGTCTAGCATTCATTTACCCCTTAACATAATTAAAGTACTTAAGCAACAAAATATATAGTCATTACACATCATAATCAAAGCACTAAGAAAATGCATAACACAAATGAAACTACAAAAAGCAAACCATGAGACACCAGATATACGTGGTTCATCCCAAGGTGGGGCTACGTCCACAAACTGCTTCGCCTCTTTATTATTTTCCAAAATATTACATCCAGTCACTCATGTGCACTAAGCCACAGAGTCAAACTTTGCACAAGACAGAAGATCTGTGCACTAAGCACTAGATCCTACTTCTTTACCTTCCAAAAATAGGTCAAATGCACAGAGCCAAAATCTCTTATCATGACACTTAGCACCTGCTCCACACTGAGCATCACAAACACTAAAAGCAGTCTACAAAATCACAGTAGAGCACAAAGCCTCGACCACATACATTCCTTTTCACACATAAATTTTCCTTCTACAATACATTCCTCTTTATTTATACTTTACAAAATCTTACAATAAGTCCTAAACATGGGGAAAAACCATGGGCCGACATCTCATAAACCCATTACAAAACTCAGATGACCCCTTACTAGGTCCACATAACCCTCAAAATAGGTGAGATCCGCGATCTCAGCTACTACTTCAACCAACGTGTCGAAGTCCAAAAGTGGGCCCAAATCTCCAAAACTAACCAAAGTTTCCCCAAAACTTGGTCGAGGGCCAACAACCCCCCAACACTTACCCCTTAACATAAGTAAAGTACTTAAGCAAAAAAAAATATATTCATTACACATCATAATCAAAGCACTAAGAAAATGCATAACAAAAATGACACTCCACAAAGCAAACCATGAGACACAAGATATATGTGGTTCACCCTAGGGTGGGGCTACATCCACAAACTGCTTCGCCTCTTTATTATTCACCAAAATATTACATCCATTCACTCCTGTGCACTAAGCCATAGAGTCTAACTTCACACAAGACAAGAGATCTGTGCACTAAGCACTAGATCCTCCTTCTTTACCTTCCAAAAATAGGTCAAATGCACAGAGCCAAAATATCTTATCACGATACTTAGCACCTACTCCACATTGAGCATCACAAGCACTAAGCACAATATACAAAATCACAGTCGAGCACAAAGACTCGACCACATACATTTCTTTGCACACATAAGTACTCCTTCTACAATACATTCCTCTTTATTTATACTTTACAAAATCTTACAATAAGGCCTAAACATGGGGAAAACCCATGGGCCGACATCCCATAAACCCGTTACAAAAACCAGAGGACCCCTTACTGGGTCCACATAACCCTCAAAATAGGTGAGATCCATGATCTCAGCTCGTCCTGGGCGCTCCTACTTCGACCAATGTGTTGAAGTCCAAAAGTGGGCCAAAACCTCCAAAACTGACCAAAATTTCCCCAAAACTTGGTCGAGGGCCAACATGCTCATAAGGAGCATTTTTGTTCATCTGTCTTCTTTTGGATATGATCTGGTCTGGATCATACCTTATTCCCTATAACTGTGAAAAATCAAAATCTTTGATATTTTCTTGAACTTGAGATAAACATGATTTGGACTTGGCAATAAAGGGGCCAATGAAAAAAGGAAACTTAAGTTTGGAGGCTCTATGCAACTATAGTAAATGCTCTGTTTCAGATATAATTCTCTGCCTGATGCATTCAAGGGAAAAGATTCTAGGAGTTAGAAAAACAGACAACAGGTAAGGGGATACATGACAACCATAAACCCAAATTACTGTTGAATGCATGAATAATACCCAATCTCCCACTATGTTCTCTGAATTGGCTGTAGATAACTTCTCATGTCATCCAGAACTCTAGGCAGGCTAGTATTGAAAATCAAACTATAAATCTTGGACATAACTTTGTTAATGAAGATGAACAATGTAATTCTTTTGCATTCAATTGACACAAATGTCGCTTCAGGAAATTATCTATTGTTACTTGCTAGGAAAAGTTTCAACAGATAAGTATAGTATATGAAATACCTTAGGGAGTGGAAATTCACTAGCTGTTTATGAATAATATCATCTAGGAATTTATCAAAGTTAATACAGATTGACAGACCAAACTCAGACTTGAAGAAATTGAGCATAAAAATATGAGGACAAGAAGATTGGCGGAAAAGGCCTCCAGCCATAATTCTCAACATTGTATTCATATTAATGATACAAATATATAATACAATAATGAAACCACCTCAATTGTTCTCACATCGACACCTCATCAGGAGACAAGGCAGGAGGAGACAATATATGAATCTAGAAACACACTTAGGATAACAACTATATCCTAGTATGTAAAATATACAAAGGAAATATAATAAGACTTAATGATTGTATATGAGAAAGAGGCTAACATTCCCCCTCTCAATCATAAGTCCAAACAACAATACCGACAAAGCAGGTGCATAAGTTGGTATATCTCCATGTCTTCATGCTGAAACTCTTGAGCTAAGCCAAAATGAAGAACTTCCTGAAAAAACGCCAATCTGGATGTTGAATGGTTCACCTGAAATGAACTGGAAGAGAGCTGAGATATGGAAGTGAACAACTGCAATATCTAAACATTCCCTGATTGCTTAACAATTCAATCATTTTTCCAAGTATTTTAGCTAGAAGAATCTGATGTCTTCTGCTAATTGGTGAACATTTAGTATCACCACTCTACTATAAGTGTATAACCGAAGTGATCTCTAAATATGTGGTTTGGGATGACGATTAACCAATTTATACCATGTATCTGATGGTTTTTGGATGACCACTTAACCAATAAATATGTGTTTTTTTTGGAAAAAACCACATGTTATCTCATCCCGTGAGGGCCATGCTCGAAAGCTACGCCATAAGGGGACCACTTATGTGAGGTACGGAAATTTTATGTGCTACAAGATTGGTCTTTACTCGAGATTGAATTCTATGGTAAGACTAATATAATCGCTTGGTTGTTGATGACCATTTCCAAGGATCAATCCACTCATAGTGAATCTTCAGTCTTGCAGGTTTCTTCAGTGTTGAACATCTGTCTGAAGAATGGTTATGCTTGCCACAATGTTGGCAATGATGGAGATCAAAACATTGATTTTCCTTGTGACCAACTTGATTACAATGTTTGCACTTATCATTCTGATGTTGAACTTGAACAAGTGAAGTTGAATTTTCTTGAAGGAATCCAACGCTCACAAACAAAATTGGTTTGGAGTAATTTGGAATATGAAAATTGTTTTTATTTTCATATCCTAAGCCATGTCGATTCCTATTGAATTGTAATTATTCCCAAGGTCTGATGATCCTCTTGGAAAGATCATTTTGTTCTTGATGACGTGCTTCACATTTACTTTCACTTATACTTATTGTATCACTCTGTGATTTGGTATCTTCTGTTTGCGATTCATCTTCATTTGAAGTTGTTTATGAAGTTGGCTTGTTGATTTGTTCCTTCGCCAAGTGTTCATAAAAATCATCATCATCATCATCATCATAGAGAGGGTTGTTCTGAACAAAAACTAGTTCAGAAAACTTCACTGGCTGTTGATTTTTGAGATTTATCAACTCATCATTTAATAGTTGGGATTGTGCTTGAAGAAGTCTAACTTTAGCTTGTGTCACTTGCAAACAAGTTAGCATTGATTGCATAGTTGTTTTGTTCAATATCATTGTGTTGTCTTCAATGGTGTTTATTAGAGTGTTTAGCAACTCTAATAATTCACAACTTCGCTCCATTTGAACACGCTCGCTTGAATTTTCTTCCAGGAAGTTGAGGATGTCGGTTACCACCAAAAATGCATCCAAACTTGTGACATTTTACAATGATTTGAGTTAAACTACTCAACCTTGTCAATTTCGACTAAAAATTATAATGAATCTTGGTGTCGGGCTCAACTGAGAATGCACCGAAGATTACAATTCAACTTGATTTTATTTGACACTTACAAAAAGACTATTGTAAGTAGAATAATCTTACACAAAACATTGTTTTAAAGTTACAATTGAACTTCAAATTCTCCAGGATGTGTTGAGTTCAAAAACTTCTCCTTGTATTATTAATATTATTTGTTCATCGCTGATGTGGTTGACAACTTGAATGCTTGAATATGAATGGCACTTTCTTGATTTTCATTAATTTATGCTTGAATCTTTGTACTATGCAAATGTGTTTTGAGCATCAGAACTGGACACAAACACCAAAATCATCCATGAAAAAATCACTAGTACACTTTACACATCTTCCCGCAAAAATATGAACTATCGGGGCTTGGCCTTGACCCTCGTATAATCTCTTGAAAAAGAGAAATTGATCGTTGTACTTGGCTCTAATCGTCTCTTAAAAATTAGGTACAATATCACTATTTGACGTCTATACTCCCTTTATTTCTTCTTAAACAATGGAAGAAATAAAAAATTACAATTTTGCTTTATGTAAAGCCTTCAAAACTTGATAGCATTCTAAACTCCTTGACATCAAAAAATGAATTATAGTTTTGTCCCCCCATGAAGTAAAACTTCAAATTACAAATTTAAACAAATGTCTCTATCACTCCAAAATAATCATAAAGCCACTTTACAAATTTCAAAATGTAAAAGATTTATGTTTCCAAATATTTTTCAAAATACTTCATTTTTTGTTGTCTTTAAACTTAAAAATCATGGAACATATTCATATTAAAAATGAATATAAAGCTTTCATATTAAATCGAGCCTTTGTGAAAACCGTGGAGATCTTTGACCAAATTTTCGATTTTTCCGTGATTTTTGCTATGCGTGAGGCAAGGAAGAAACCGATATTTGCACAGAGTTAACTAATCAGCGTAGTGACTGGTTGATGAGATTTCTAAAAATGAAGAAAACCATGTTGCATTCATTTCGGCTTAGTATAGACATAGATGTTTTCAACAATAGTAGATCACTGTGTAGATTTGTTGGACGAATTGCTAGAAGGATCGCTGGAGCAATTGAGGTGGATCGTATAGCATTTTGTTGCAGATCCATGTGTGGGAGATTGTTGTGAGGAATATCTCTTGATGACACAAGTATGTATTTGGAATCGCTGCAAATTAAAATCAGTCTACACGACTGAGAAAATATGGGAGCTCGTTCTTCGGCTGAGAAAATATGCGATTCCCACTTCTAATGGAACACCTGAAATTTCAGAATTAAATGCGTGCAGGTTGCATCCGACTGCAACCAAATATAAATACAATGCCTCCTTCCACTACAAAGTAGATGATTTTCAATTCATTGTCTTCTCTTCTGAAGATGTCACTCAAGAAACTGAAAATCCAGATCTACGTGATCGTTCATACATTTACTGGCAGCTTCTTTCAACTGATCCGGAGGCAACAAAGGATGAGGATTCTTTAATTTTCTGAGCAAATGAAAACTCACGCCACACCATTCATAATCTCTAAATCACAAATATGATTGGTTCTATCACCAGAATCGCTAAAGCATTCTGGGAATTTCCAAAAAGCACGAGGACGGTCACACCTATCTGCGCGAACTTGCTTGGATAAGATCTTCTTCAATTGTGTCAATGTTCTTGTATTTACAAAGTTTCTATAAATGCACTCCCTTCTTCCTGTCACGGGCATTGCAAGAGGAATTCTCATAATCGTTTCTTGGGTTTGTACATGAACAACCTTAATGTTGAATGCTCAGAAAATAACCAAAAAAGCAATGTTGCAGAGAAATGGAGGGATATGTGCGATCATCCATTTGGAAATCATATTGAGATAACAAACGAATTTTGCATATAGACTAGAGACGCATGGAATGATCTAAATTTGCAGAGACTTGACCAAAAATTGTAGAGAATTGACCAATAAGAGGATGATAGATCTAAAACTTGAGTTCAGTGATAGATCTAAAAAAATATTATTATTTTCCTTTGTAAAATGAAAAAATTGACATACCAATCAAATGATCGATGCATCACCTCTTCACCAAATGTGCATCATGCTTCTCTGAAATCAAACTTTCCATGAAAAACCTATCATGGAATTACTAGCTTTGATACCAATTGAAGAAATTGAGCATAAACATATTAGGACAAGAAGATTGGCGGAAAAGGCCTCAAACCATAATTCTCAACATTGTATTCATCTTAATGATACAATAATGAAACCACCTCAATTGTTCTCACATCGACACCTCATCAAGAGATAAGGTAGGAGGAGAAAATATAGGAATTTAGAAACACATTTAGGATAACAACTATATCCTAGTATGTAAAATATACAAAGGTGGTATAATAAGACTTAATGATTGTATATGAGAAAGAGGCTAACGGGACTTGAAAAAGGTCAAAAGGAAACCAAGCATGAATTCCAACACATACTTGTCATTGTCTAACCCTAAGACTTGACTCAATAAGGAGCAGACCCATTGGACTTCAATGACCATTAGATTTACATTCAATGGCACAAACAAACTTTCTGAAAACTGTTCAAGTTTGACAATTTGCTGTAAAAATAGGCTTTGGACCTCTGATGGACATTCCCTATATACCCTAATCAATTTCTCTTCATTGAATGGTTCAAAATTTGCAGAAAAATAATCTAGTATATCGAGGGATTCTCGAATTGACAGAACTTCTATCCTACGCAAGACCTGGGACCCATGTTTATTTACAATGACTCTTTCTTCATGATAATATTGTTCGGCGCATGAACCTACAAATTCAGGGAATGGGAAATCATTTTCAACAACATAGGGTACTATGGTGGCCTAGACTACTTCTAGGAACGATATACTTTTATCAATTATATCAGACAAATTACTTCTGGACATAGAGATAGGGGAGATGGTGATTTCGACATCGGAAACATCTGCGTCCCTGTCAATTAGGGATTCTTCTATTGCTGTAGAGTCTTGTTCAGTCACTGAGGCTGTAATGGGATCCATGGTTATGATGTAAATACCTGGTAACGAGCATAAATGGTGTGCAAATGGTGTACTTTTGGGATGCAAGTGGAAGATGATGGTCGCGCCAAGGTTCTAACAGTTCAAGTATTCGAAAGAAATAAACAAATGAAATAAATCAACCAACGAAATTTTATATTTTTCAACTTTGTGTGGGTGTGAGAAAGTGTTTTTGAGGAAATCTTCCTTTCGTTCTGCAATGCGCTTGGTGATGCCATGTACCCTCGAGATAAACTCATGGTTTCAATTGCGGGACCGCTTTTAGGTGTTATACTCCACGCAAATTTAACCTTTACAACTGTTCCCGTCCGTTGATCTTAGCGGATCACGATTCATGACTTTTTAGGCCCGATCAACTTAGCGCTTCTGCTAGATTTAACACTTCCTGCCATCTTTAGACCTTCTCTTATTTTACCTGGCTTGTAAATCAATTAGCGTGTCTGCAATATTTTTGGAAACTTGGCCTCAAGGAATACTTTTTTTTATTGGTGACTAACATGGGTTCCAACTGGGGATGTTATCCTCCTAGTGAGGTAGTAAAGAACAACAAACTAAGTGCCTGACTATTAGGCTTTGTTTGACTCACAAAAACTAAATCAATCAACAACTTATTTACATGACTTTCTTGACACAACTTTGACTAAACTCAGGATACACTTAGGGCCTTCACTTCGAGCTTCAATTTTATGCTGATTTGACTTCAAATGCCTCAACTGAAAAACAAAAATCGTTATATACAATGAAATGGAAAGGGTGAAAACTTATTTAAGCGAGATAATGATTGAGAAACCTGCGATTCACAGGTCCCCCGCCAATGAGATCTCCATTGAGCTCCTATAGAAAATAAGCAATATTCCCATGATATGCCACAATCCTGAAAGGTACCAGCCAAAGATGATCAAATTTTCCATGCTTTCCTCTTTCTTCATTCCTTTCATCCCACTTCAACACCAAATCATCCAATTTGAAATCATCCTCCTTAGTATGCCTGTCAAAACCTTTTTTTATTTTTGTCTTGATGGAGTTGAGAGTTGTTGAAGGCTTTCTCTATTATTTGTTGAACATTGATTAGTTCATTTATCCTCCTTTGAGTAGCATCTAGTTGAACATCTTGTGCCTGTAGCAATCTCATCACTGGAAATCCTAATGAGGTAGGAAAAACTGCCTCTGTACCATATACAATCTGGAAGGGGGAGGTAGCAATAGACCTTTTGGTAGTGATCCTTTAATCCCATAGTGCATAGATAAGCTTCTTGTGCCAATATTTCTTGTTGTCCTGCATAAGGTTTTTGATAATTCTGGTCAAAATTTTATTGGATGACTCAGCCAACCCATTACCCTGAGGGTGTTATGTACATAAAAATACACATAAATAAAGATATCAGAGCCTTTCCATTTCGTGCATCCTCCGAAACCCGTGACCTACATTTCGCCCCTCTCCCACTCACGTCCCACGCTTCAATTTTCCAAAACCCTTGCCTCCCACCACGCTCGCCTTCCACAAATGCTACTTACTCCTTCCATCACACATCTGCAAACCCTCCTCTGCTCATCCCCTCTCTCAACATCCCACACTCCATTCGACCCTCCCCTCCTCGACTCTCCCACACATCCACAAGTTCCCACACCTTCTCCCTCATAGCATCCCTTCCCACCCTTCCGTAAACCCATCCCCTCCCCCGTACCCTCTACCCCCTTCCCATTTTCCCACAGTCCGCATCAACATTTTCTCCCCACCCCCGCGACTTGTTCCACCTCCTCCCCCGCACTCCTGACTCCCATTCACTTCACTCCAATTCGTCATTCGCACATTTCTCCATTCGCTGATTCACCCATTCACTCTCATTCTCCCATTCCCTATCCCATTCCGTAATCCCCCATACCTCATCCCCGTAAAAATATACCCCCATGACCCCCCCTAACATTCTCTACACTCCTGATCCCACCCTCCACACCCTTCCACATAGCCTCCACCCCCGTGTTCTGTCCATTTCCGTCCCTTCAAATCCCCCCGTAAATCTCCCCTTTTCCTATTTTTGTTCCTTTTTCCTATTCCTAATTCTCGTTACCCTATCCCCTTCAACCCCCCCTCCCCCCACAACTCTTCCCTTCCTTTATCCCTGTTCCTCTTATAGCACAATCAGTCAAAATTGCCGAGAAATATTCACCTCCAAGTACCAGGAAAATGGCAGAATTAAAAAATCAAATTGAAAAAATAGACCAAGAATGCAAAAACACTCGACAATTACTCGAAAAATCATTACAAAAAACTAATGACGAATTGCGAGAAGAAATAAAGGTCAATAATGAGACACTCAAACAAGAAATGACTCAAAATCTAAAAGAAGAGATTTCAAAAGAAGTCGGAAGCGAATTACGAAAAGACAGAGAAATTCTAAAACAAGATCTGAAAGATGATATTTTTCAAGAAATCGGGATTAACTTACAACAAGGTTTTGGAAACCTAAAAAAAGAAATAACAGAAGAATTACAACAAAGTCTGTGTCTAATAACACAACATCAACAAACAAAGCATGATGAACTCTTAAAGTTAATAAAAGATCAAGGCCACCAACAAATTCCCCAATCACAAACAAGTGATTCAAGCACATCTAACACATCGCCACCACCACCACCACCACCACCACCTCCCTACAATTCAAATCCCCAAACCATATCACAATATCAACCGCTAATCATTTATCTACCCAAAGCCAAAATTGAACTATCAAAATGCAATGGCAACGATAACCAATGCGTGGCTTGGTTTAACAAAACTGAAGAATATTTCCATATATATAATATCACAACCGATGAAGAAAAGGTTAAATATGCATCCATGTACCTCTAAGGCACCACATACAATTGGTACATATGGTGGAAAGGAAGAATCCAGTCATACACGTGGAACTCCTTTAAAAACAATTTTTTTTAAACGATTCCAGGGCATTCGAGAGGAAGATTTTTTTTCAAAACTCACTAGGTTACAACAGAAAAGCTACATAGATGAATTTACACATCAATGGGAATCTCTTGCCACCCGAGTATTTGGATTATCTGATGATCAATTACTCTAGGATTATGTAGGTGGTCTCAAGCCGCATATCCAAGATGAGTTAAAACTGCATGAGGTCACGACGGTTGAAATAGCAAGATGCAAGGCAAAAGCAGCAAAAGAATAGCTAGAAGGCCAATCAAGATTCGACAAGTAAAAATTGAAAATTGAAAATGTAGGAAAATTCCATAAGGTAAAACTCCAAATTCAAGATTTCAAATTGGAATCCAAATTTTACACCGTACCCTTGGGAGGAGTAGACGTAGTTTTAGGAGTCCAATGGTTGCAAACTTTAGGCACATACTCAGTCAATCACCAAGAGCATTTCATCAAATTCAAATGGCAAGGGAAGACTTATAAATTATATGGTTTTCAACCTCCCCAAACACAAGTTGTATCATCCCAACAGATGGAAAAAAATGATTCGAAAAGGAGCAACTACCTATGTTATTCAATGCCACCACATGGGAATACAAGAACCAGAACARAACTCCAAAAACTTAGAAATTCAAAATCTAATTCAAAAACAYGAGAAGGTATTTCAAGACCTCCCCATGAACTTACCCCCACAAAGAAGAATTGAACACATAATTGAAGTCAAACMGGGATCAAATCCAGTCAAGGTTAGACCATATAGATACCCCCATCAYCATAAAACATAAATAGAAAGATTAGTCCAAGACTTGTTAAAATGTGGTGTTATCACAAAAAGTAGAAGCCCATATTCAGCCCCAGTTGTATTAGTACGAAATAAAGATGGTTCTTTCATGTTATGCATAGATTATCGTGGGCTTAATAAGATAACAATCAAGAATAAATTTCCCACTCCCTTCATCAACGAAATGTTGGATGAACTTCATGGAGCTAGATTTTTTTCAAAACTTGATTTGAGATCAGGATATTACCGGATTAGGGTAAGATTAGAAGATGTACCCAAGACCGCCTTCCAAACTCATGAAGGACACTATGAATTCAAGGTAATGCCTTTTGGGCTAACTAATGCCCCGGCTACCTTCCAAGAAACTATGAATGAACTATTTCATCCACACCTAAGAAAATATGTCTTAGTCTTCTTTGATGACATTTTGGTGTATAGAAAAACATGGAAGGAACACATAAATCATTTAGGACAAGTATTGTCTATTTTAGAAAAAAATCAATTCTACGCAAAAATGTCAAAATGCACCTTCGACAAAGAGGAAGTAGAATATCTCTGTCACATTATTTTCAAAAACGGAGTTAAGATAGACCCAAACAAAATCAAATCAATTACAGAATGGCCCTGACCAAAAAGTATATCTAAATTAAGAGGATTTTTAGGCTTGGTAGGATACTACCGACGATTCGTCAAAAACTATGCTCACCTAACTACCCCCCTAACAAATCTCCTAAAGAAGAACTCCTTCCATTGGAATGAAGAATATGAAAAATGTTTTAGAAATTTAAAAGAAATTATGTCCACAACACCCGTGTTAGGTACCCCTGATTTCTCCAAACCCTTCATAATTGAATGTGATGCTTTAGGTTTTGGGATCAGAGAAGTCATGATGCAAGAAGGACACCCAATAGCATTTGAAAGTAGGAAACTAAACAAAAAAGAATGTTTACAATCCACATACAATAAAGAAATGCTTGTAATCATTCATGCATTAACAAAATGGTGTGAATACCTCTTAGGAAGAAAGTTCTCGGTACGTACAGATCATAATAGCCTACAATATTTGTTACAACAAAAAACATTAACTACTGAACAACAAAAGTGGATAGAAAAAATCTCCACATTTGATATGGAGATATTATATAAGAGAGGGAAAGATAACATAGTGGTTGATGCTCTTTCATGAAAAGATAAAGAAGCACAAGTTTTTGCAGTATCAATCGTAATTCTGGAATGGCTGAACGAAATCCGAAGTGAATATGCCAAAAACACAGAGACATTCTCCATAATCAATTATTTAACCCAATACCCCAAGTTCGAATGGAAGAACGACATCTTATGGTATAAAGGAAGAATTTATTTGAACAATAACTCAAAATTTAAAATCAAGGTACTCCAAGAAGCTCATGACTGTCCGGCCGCAGGCCACATTGGATTTTTCAAAACATATTATAATGCTCGTCAATCATTCTTGATGAGCACATAAATTCAAAAGTATGTAGCAGAATGTGATCTTTGCCAAAGAAACAAAACTGAAAATATATCAACACCAGGAGTACTCCATCCGTTACATGTTCCTAACCAAAAATGGGAAGAAATCTCAATGGATTTTATTGAAGGATTACCAGTATCAGAAGGAAAAGATAAAATCTTAGTGATAGTAGACANACTAACCAAGTATGCACATTTTATGGGAGTAAGAAAAACAAATTCCACAAAACAAACAACTGAAGTCTTTTGTAAAAACATTTATAAATTACATGGTTTTCCCAAAGTCATCGTTAGTGATAGAGACGCCAAATTTAAAGGGAAATTTTGGAGAGAGTTTTGCAAACAAATTGGGACGTCTCTTAATATGAGCTCAGCTTATCATCCACAAACAGATGGAAAAACAGAAATTGTCAACAAGTGCTTAGAAACTTACCTTCGTTGTTTTGTCACTGATAAGAAAAATAAATGGCTTCAATGGTTGCACCTCACTGAATGGCGGTATAACTCCACATATCACACATCAGCTAAAATGACACCGTTTCAAGCTCTTTATGGATATCCATCACTATCATGGAAAGAGTTAGCCATAAATCAAACGAAAGTGGCATCAGTAAAAGACCTTTTAGACGAAAGTCAAAAAGTTGTAAAAATTCTCAAGGAAAACTTGGTTATAGCAAGAAATAGAATGAAGCAACAAGTTGATCAACACCAAACAGAAAGAGAATTCGAAGTTGGAGAATGGGTATTTGTGAGACTTCAACCCTACAAACAATTATCACTTAAACAACAGGGAAAGAATAAATTAGCTCCGAAATTTTATGGACCATATCAAATTAACAAAAAAATCAGTCACGTAGCTTATGGATTGAAATTACCAGATAAAAGTCATATCCACAACGTTTTTCATGTATCATGTCTCAAAAAAGTTGTTGGACAACACCAAAAGGTGCAAACATTGCTTCCTCTGTTGGATGAAGAAGGAAGAATCATTTTAGAACCAAAATCCATTATTGCCACTAGAGAAAAGAAGTTACGATCTCGCATAATAAAATAATATCTTATTAAATGCAAAAACCTTCCAGAAGAAGATGCAACATGGGAATCAGAACATTTTCGTCAATTACACCCGTCCTTACCAGTGCATTGAGCACAAAGCAGTTTTAAAGGGGAAGGCAATGTTATGTACATAAAAATACACATAAATAAAGATATTAAATAATATAACAACTAAATAATAAACAATTATTAATAATGAAAAGACACGACTATTGGCTATTGGGCACCCCAGCATGGATATATAAGCAGGCCCTCCTTCTTAATTGTAATCATCAATCAATTATTCATTTTTTATCAATATTTTATTTATTCCAATTCAAATACTTGGTCTATTTGTTATAGAGGGTAATAAGTAGTGGAATGGCCAAGAGTTATATTGTATTCACTTCAAAATTTCTCCATCTTTTTGGACCTGAATGCTACTGCATTTTCAATAATGATCTTAACTGGACAACCAAATCTAGACAAAATATTGTTTTCTAAAAACTGAATGATCACAATATCAGTGGATTGCCTTGTGGGGACTACTTCAATACATTTGGTGAAGTAGTTCGTGGATTTCAGTATCCACCTATGCTGAGTTGAGGACTGTGGATGGATATCTCCTATGAAATCAAGGCCCCAATGCCTAAATGATCCTTCAACAAAGATAGGCTTCAAAGGTAAAGGCTGCAGTTTTCTCTTCCCATAAAAAAATTGGCATTCAATCACTTTAAAAAGAATCAACATATTTGAGCCGAGAAGCCTTGGGGGGGGGGGGTTACTTCATTAGGAATCGCATTATATACCTTCATGAATCTAGCTGAAAAATCCTGCACCGTTTCATCAGGTGATCTCTTCATATTGTTGTACTAGGTCAACAACTGAAGGGGGTTTTTCTTATCTCCCCATTTTCCAAGGAAGCTGGTCTCAAAGACATCAAAATCTACGATACTAACTTGTGGAAGGGATCTGAACCACTTCCTCACATATTCTGTGAGACTTTGTGTAAACAACCTCATCTTCACATCTTCAAAGTCCACTTCTTCCAAATCTATGATATCATTGAACCAGACTAGATGCTTTTGGGTTGATATATTACCTTCAACATCATATAGTTTGATTCTTAGGTTGTAATCTTGAGACAAGTCACGTAGTTGAGCAGGTAGTATGAGGGGAGCGAATCTGGCTACCATAGCTGCTGTTGATTTTGAGAAGGGGTCACTATAGGCTTGGCAGATGCGGCTAAAATCAAATCTTGGAATCCCTTTTCGTCAAAGATGGTCTCGTTTAAGAAAGAATTAGACTTGGTTATGAAAAGAACTAGCTCAAATTTTACATCAAATTCAAGGTCTTCAAGGATAGTCACTCTGTCCTTGGGCAAAGACAGATATCGATTTGGACGCAACACTGTGGTACTGTTGTTGATGAAACATTAGCCAAGAAACCTTCAGAAGGGGCCCAAAACACTATTGATTTGTTGAATTTTGTGCCCACTGTTGATCTTCAAACTATTGGGGTAAAGGATAGAACTGCTTTGATCATATGGGCTAGGAGAATCATCGCCAAGCACAACTTGCTCAAGTTGGTTCATAACAAAGCTATGCAAATGGAGAACAGTATAAAGTAGTTTAAAGACACGTTTGAAAAATTGTTTGTCAAGGGCCTCCCACCATTTTGGGATGGCAAAGGTTCATTATACAATCAAGAGGACTACAATATTCTCCTCATTTAGTGTAGGATGGACCATTCCAAATTTGAAGATATGGAGGAAATTTTGAAAGGCCTAAGTCTTCTAGAGTATTTGGCCACAAACTTTGAAATTTTGAATCAATTTAAAACAATGAAGATTGGCCTGTCGATTATGTCCTACGCCACATGCATTGACCTAGAGATCTTGATTAAGGAGATGATGGACTACGAGATTCCTTCTGACTCACAATGGAAGGAAATCGTGCGGTTGGGCAAGACGAAATGCAACTTTCTCGGGACCAGTAAGTGACCTCCAGGTGTCACCAAGCCAGGGAGTTCGACAGAATATTAGGACAAGCCAGATGGTGTAAAGGAAGTTGAGCAGTCGGAGAAATCCGTTCTTAGTTTTGAAACGTCTTTTGAGTAATCATTGTAAATCGGTTCATATACCGAGACTGTCAGTTGAAATTACTATTATTAGTTTTAGAAGCTGAAAATTTTTGGTTTCAGCCATTGTAATCGAATTGTATAAATGTTGGGACATTTGATTGAATTAATGTTGGCACAAGTGCAAGAGAAACTTTTGGTTGTTTCGAACTCTATTGTATTTTTCTGAAGCTAAATTGAATATATATGCAGAATCTTTTGAAGTCTCTATGAAAAGATTCTAATGGTGGTGATATGAGTTTTGTTTTCCTTCATTGTATTTATTTCATGTGATATTTATTCCATTTACATTTTCGTTTGTTTAAATTGGAAAGTTAAAGGTGCAGAATTCGTCTTATGATGCTCTTGGCTTAGCAATTTAAATTGTGTGTATTTCTTCTTAACAAATTCAAAATTCATTTTAGTAATGCTCTCATGCAGTTATATGTTTTCCCTTTCTTCCTACACTCTATTTAATTTCAAGAATAACTCAAACTCATCGCCTAGTTTAGCATTTATCCTTTGGAGACTTCTACCAGCTGATCATTGTTTTCATTCACTTTCAGAATTTTGACTCCATAGTTGTGAGTGTTCCTCCCCTTCCTTGCCAGCAACTTTATTAAACACCCCCCTAAAAAAACCAAAATCTAGCCACCGATTCCCAAAGAAATATCAAGTGACATAAGAGAGCCCTCTCTAAGTTGAGTAGGATAGTGCTTAAGCTCTAAAGTAGGTTGAAACAATTACCTTTGTCGTTTGTCTATCAACCAGAAAAAAATTATAGAGTGCTAAAACTCTCCACACAAAAGAAGCAAGTGGATAAGGTTGTGGAAGAATACTCAGATATCTTCTCCTCTCCTACCTGGGTACCTCTGCACTGCCAGGTCAAGCATCCCATCAATCTGACCCCAGGCGCACCGCTACTCAATGGGCCGGTCTATCATCGCTCGTTGTTAGAAAATGAGGAGATCAAGAGGTAGATCTAAGAACCTCTCCACAAGTGGCACATACGTCCCACATGATCACCTTGTGGGAGCCCAATCATGCTAGTACAGAAGAAAGATAGGACCTAGCGACTCTGCATTGATTACCGGGCCCTGAATAAAATCACATTCTGAAATCAGTACCCGATTCACTAAATCAACCACCTCCTTGATCAACTCATGGGGGCCAAATACTTCAGTAAGATTGATCTGAAGTCTGGCTACCACCAAGTCCCAATAGAATAGACAGATGTATGGAAGACTACCTTCAATTCAAAAAAATGTCTTTTTGAATGGTTGGTCATGCCCTTTGGTTTGAAAAATGCTCCAACAACTTTTATGAGGATGATGGACGATATCCTACGACCTTTCACCAATACTTTTGTAGTGGTGTATCTGGATGACATCCTCATCTACAACAAGACTTGGGCGTAACACTTCCAAAATATTCAGTAGGTTCTGCACACCCCGTGGCATCACAAACTATATGCAAACTTGGAAAAATTCTCTTTCTGCATGGACATGGTCCATTACTTAGGCTACATCGTTGATCAACATGGTGTGCATGTGGATCTAGCCAAGATCCAGGTCATTCGTGACTTGCTAGCTCCAACCAAACTCAATGAACTTCAGAGATTCTTGGACCTCGCCAATTTCTATCGCAAGTTCATGTTGGGGTTCTCTCATATCACATGGGCCCTCAGCCAAGTAACTAGGGGTGGCGGTAAGGAAAAAATTGTGTGGGGTATGTCCCAACAACAAGCCTTCGATGACTTAAAGAATCGTTTGTGCTCATCCCAAGTACTTTCATTACCAGACTTGCAACATCCATTTGAGATCGAGACAGATGCTTTAGACTATGTTGTAGGCGTCGTTCTCACTCAACACTGCCACCCTGTGGCATATCATAGTGAGACACTATCAGATGTTGTCCGTAAGTACCCTACTTATGACCAATAAATGTACTCCATTGTGAAAACCTTCCGCCAGTGGAGACATTACATTCTTGGGAAGGAGACAATCATCCACACTGATCACAAGCCATTACAGTTCATGCACACCTAAGGAAAATTTCAGAATGATCACCATCAGAAGTGGTCTAAATACTTATAATAGTTCCACCTCAACATCAAGTATAAAATAGGAAGTACCAACCGAGTTGTTGATTGCCTCATCCGACCTCCAGTCACGACACTCACCATGGTGTTAGACTCTTGTGGCCACGAGACCTTCGGATAGCCCCACCTCTACAAGACAGACCTCGACTTCTCCACCACCTACCAAATGTTGGGCACGAACTCAGTGGTCGCTAATTTCCATCTTCAATAAGGGTTGTTATGTCATCTGGGCCATCTTTGCATTCCATCAAGCAAGCACGAGAAGATGATTTGGGAATCTCACTACAGTCGGGTGGCATGACACTTTGGCATCGAAAAGATAGTGGTAGTGCTGCAAAAACATTTCTATTGGTTGAAACTTTGACAGGATGTCGGCAAGTATATCACGTCCTGCACCGCCTGCGCTATTGCCAAACCGACCACTAAGAAACAAGGCTTGTACACCTCTCTTCCTACTCCTAACAGGGCATGGGAATACATCTCAATGGACTACATGTCAGGCCTCCCATCCACCAAGAGGGAAAATGACTGTTTTTTTGTGGTTGTTGATCACTTTTCCAAGATGGTGATTCGAGCCGCCTGCAAGAAGAACATCACAAGAGAAGCCACTGCCAAGCTCTTCTTTGAACAAGTATGGTTACATTTTGGGATCCCGCAAACCATTATCTCAAACCATGACAGTCGGTTCCTCAACACATTTTGGTCGAGCCTCTAGTTATTGTTGGATACCAAGCTCACCAAATCCACTGCCTTCCACCCCCAGACAGATGGCCAAAATGAGGTCATCAAATGGATGATCATACATATCCTGCACATGTACAATTCAAAAAAACCCCGCACATGGGATGAGAGTCTTCCCTATGTCTAGCATAGCTACAGTCGAGCCCTGCATAGCTCAACTAGCCACAACCCCTTTCAGGTGGGGTTGGGATTCCAACCATTGGTCCCCATGGATGTTGCACTACCCCTGGTGACCACCTCGACCGACTTGTCCACTGCTCGACCAGAAGAAAACAAATCCATTTGGTTCATTGAGCGGATCTAGCACATTATCCAATAGGTTTAGGATATTCTACAAAAGTCTAATGCCAAGTATAAGCAGTGCCATGATCAACATCGGGTGCCACATAAGTTTCAGGTGGGAGATGAATATTGGTTGCACTTGCAGAAAGAATGCCTTACAGGGACCCACTGGAAGCTTCACCCACTCCGTTATGGGTCATACACCATCACCAAGGCTATGGGTGACAATTCTTTTGAGCTCAACATTCCCCCTTTCCTTGGCCTGCACCCAGTCTTCAACGTGGCTCTCCATCGACCATATTTCCCACCATTATTGGACACCTTAGAGATAGTAGAGAAGTTGACACCAATAGAGCTCAACCCTGACTGCATGCAATAGGAATCCAGTGATCATATTGTGGACACACAAATCAAGGGCACTCGACAACAAAGGATCTATCTTTATCGAGTCGTCAAAGTAGGGAAGCTCCTACACCAAGTTAAGTGGCTCACCCGGGGCCAAATCCAGCAGAAATTTCCTCATATGATGGGGGAACTCAAAGAAATGGAAGCCATTGATTCCTAAGGAGGGAGGATTGATCCAAGTGGATATCAGTGTCCCATCTTTTCCAACTCGCTCAAAACAGTTTTCTATCAATTTTGACAATTTACTATTTTTAGCAGTTTTAACTTCCGGGGCCATTTTGAGGGCCTAAATGAATTTTTTTCATGATCGAGCTTCTTGAAAATAGATAAATGCATGATTTATCCCCCAAAATGAATCTCCTCGACGATACCTTTCAAACGGGCTACCGTGGGCCTAAAACGAACATCGCATGCAAAAGTTACGACCCTGTGAAGTTGATGTACTGACTTACCCAAATGGGGCCCACATGACTTTTGGCGCTTCATCTCCTAGGGTTAGGTTTTTGGATGTCTAGGGTTTTTGACATTCTTTTTTATTGTAAAAATTCATTCAGAGCCTCATTGTAATCATCTTCTTGTGAATGAGTGCAACCATCACATCTCTTCTCAGAGATAAGCCACCACCATTCCAACAAGCTTGTTTTCCGCTGCATTTTACAGTTTCAACTTATTTCGTTGTTGAATAGAAAACCATTTTTAATGTATCTTTGTTATTCTGCGTTAAACATATTTTAATAATCTGTATTCATTTCGTTCTTCTCATAAAATCTGGATCATAAGGAAAACCTCTTTTATGAAGGAATTGTATTGTGATTGTGGATTATTGCGAATATTGTATTCTGAGAGAGGATATTGTGAGAGAAAGAAGAGGAAATTACAACGAGTGTGTTGTAGGTTGTATCCCTTCATTTTGTTGGATAATAATAAGGGAGGACCTGGAAATTTCTCTAGTGGACATAGCCCACACTGGGTGAAACACATATATTTGTGTCTCTATTGCATTGTGTATCTTTTGTGTTTTATTTCCGCATTTGTTTTATTTTATTGGTCCGCGATCCTGTTTTTCTAAAAGATAGTGTTTTCACTTGCTTGTTCTTTCATTTTTGTACTTAAGTTTTTTTTTAAATTTGAGTATTAAGCTAGTAATAATAAGTCTAGGATCTAAAGAAATAAACTAAATCATAAAATATTTAATAATATTGCAAGATCTGCTGTGACAAACTATTCTAGTGGAATATCCATGACAACTTACATATCACCACTACTTTAAAATACCCCATAACTACCTTAATGTACCAAATAAAACTCTCATAAGAATAAAATCTTGGTTAATGGTAAAAAAAACCTCTCTACACTATTAATTTAAGACCCTTTGCACACAATGACTATATAATATCAATAACATTTTTTTTCCACAGAAACAAATCTTGACCTTGAACCTTAAGAGTAAAATCGCATTTGTCAGATGCTAACAACATTCATGTTCAAGCCTATAGCAGGCCAAATATATGACAAAAGGTGTCCTGGTAGTGGTATCATCATGATAAACTACAAAACCCCCTAAGGTTGTCAATCCATTTATATGACAAAAAGGTCCTCACCACAAGGATCTACAAACTTTCCACCCTTACAAAGTCGAAACAAACTAAGGACATTCCAATAATTTACAACAAGAGAATACTAAATTCCTTTGTATAACAATCCCCTTATACAATATTCTTTAAAAGATAACAAAAAATAGTCTGAGATGAGAAACAATATAATAAAAAAACAATGTGCACTTAGTTTAAAAGGTGGAGTCGTGATGAAATTTTGGGTAGATCTTTTCCTTATCTTCCAATATAATCCACTACCCCCAAGCTAGAAGGAGGCCTTCCTTCGAAAAATTGTTCGTAACTTGATTCCTCTCTTTGTATATATGATTGAAGGAAATTTAAGTTAAAGTATCCTTCAAAGCCCGAATATCATCAAAGAGTAGTTGGAGAGTAAAGCTTATTAACATAAATTCCTTTTTAAACCATTTTATCACAAGGAGTGAATCTCCAAATATCTAAATGTTTGATTAACCACTTTTTGTTGCAATTATGAGGATCAACTTCAATGCCATCATTTATAAAAAAATATTTGACCCTTGGCCAATGTTCGCTTTCAAATGGAGTGAGTATATTAGATAAGTAAAGGATCTCCCCACCCCTCCCACAAGAGGGTCTTTGAGATGCTACATCAAAGTATGCATAGGCCCCTCTTTTATCAAGAATTTCCTCCTACATAACTCTTTGCATTTTTGTAGGTTTGGAATGACAATAAGAACCTAGTATGTTCATACCTTGTACAACACATGACAAAGGACATATTTATTTATCTTCAAATATCTTGACATTCCTTGCCAACCGGATGTTCCACACCACAATTAAAAGCAAATATCTAAACCCCTTGGTGGTCACATTTTAACACTATTCATTGAGTCCTTCAAATGTGTCCCCTATCCAAATTCTATTCAAACCTAAGCATCACTCTATCTCTACCCAAACATGTTGATCAAAGGCACTAGACATAATAATATGGTCGTTAGATTCATTGTTGTAGAGACTGCACCACCTAGGTCCAAAAATATTCCTCTTTTACAGTTTGTCCTATATAATTACCTTATTATTTAAAAGAAACCACATAGAACTGCATGCATGGGTGAACACTTAAATTTCTAAACATTCTTCCACCATCATTTTGGTGGCTCCAAATATCCTTGAACAACCAATGCCTTATAGCCCTCCTTAGGTTTATATTTCTCCACTGAGATTTAAAGACCAAACCAAGGCATCATCCTCATCCTTGATATAAACAAACCTAGCTCTAAGAATTTCAATGTTTTTATTCAAGTAAAACCCCAAATCTCGATGCTAAATCGTCATTAGATGAGAATTTGCTATCTATGACAAATTTGGGATTCCTTTAATTAAACAATAAATCAATTTTATATCAAGGTTGCTATGTATATTTTAGACCTTATGATGATATTACTCAGAACGGTCAAGTATAAAGCCAAGACCTTTTCTTATCATTGCAAAAAGTATGATGCATATTAAACCATTATGATGAGTCGTTCATAAAAAATTATGATGAGTCGTTCTTGCATATATTAAACCATTATGATGAGTCGTTCTTGCAAAAATTATTGTATATATTAAACCATTATGATGAGTCGTTCATCCCATCCATCTTTTGTCCAACTAATGGGGTGCATGGATTTCTATAACAGTTTTGGTCAAACTCCATAGAATAATGATAACAAATTCATTTATGTCTCCCAATATAAATATTGTATATATTCACAGAAGGATTGTATATGGTAACTATGACGAAAGAAGAAGAACAATTTAATAGTATAGGAATGTTAAAGGGTTTATAGAATACTTTAATATCATAACCATGACAAGGGATTTATAAAATAATTTATTATTATAGCCTTCATTTATGTCTCCCAATATAAATATTTAATATATTAACAAAAGGATTGTATATGGTAACTATGACGAAAGAAGAAGAAGAATTATTTAATATTATAGCCATGTTAAAGGGTTTATACAATACTTTAATGTCATAACCCTTATAAGGGATTTATAAAATAATTTAATATTATAGCCATGTTAAGGGATTTTGAACATGGGTTTATAGAATAATTTAATATTGTAACCATGTTAAAGGGTTTTGGTTTGATGGTTAAGCTGAGTGGTTTTGAACATGGGGTTATAAAATAATTTAAGATTATAACCATGTTAAGGGTTTTGGTTTTGATTGTTAAGTGGAGTGAGGTTTTAAACATGGTTTATAGAATAATTAAGTCTAATAATAATAGTAGTAGTAATAATAATTTAATTTTAAGGTCACAACCAAGTCAGATATCAAATTGGTGTATGATACCTCTTGTTTGTGGGATAAGGGACTCCCTCTGTGTAGCGATTGATTGTTAAAGTCTTGGGAGGGGTATATACCCTACCCCTCTCTGGATTTGATCATGTGAACTCCTAGGAAGAAACACATGTTATTAACAATTAGGCTCAGTCAAGTTGTTAACCATGTTAAAGGGAGTGGTGATATAAATCTAGCTTAGCTAACTTATACAATATTGATCTAGTAGTCTCCTAGTTTGTACAAACAAAAGTTTATGTAATTTTTTGAAAAAGGAGAGGTATTATTTTTATCCATAATCAACCATAAATAGTACAAAAATTGTAGTCATTTTCAATTCAGTTGTAGTAGACCACATTCATGCATTGCATAGTATTCATGATAAGTATGGAAAAGAAAATTTTAACATATTTTTCATTAGCTTAAAACTAAGGTTCATGAAAATATTCTATGGAGTGATCTTGGAGATTTTCCAGGTTCATTTTTCCAATGCCAATCCAGCTTTGGATAGTCTCCACTTCTTTTTTCCTGCTCTTGTACATATGTTCAAATGTGATGTGAGAGGAAGTTGTGATGTTGCACTTGATGTATTGAAATAAAGGTTGTAAAGTGAAGTTCTGCAAAGTAAAGGCACCTTTCATCCATTGTATAACCAACATAGAATCCCCATAAATTTTAAGGTGGGAAATGCCTTTTTCCCGAACCAAACATAGGATGAGTTTGAGGGCCAATAAATCACAAAAATTGTTTCTTTTGTTTCCTATGCAAACATAAAAAGACATGTTTTGGTCCTCCAATAGGTGAAGAATACCTCCTGCACCATCCCTTGTAGGGTTCCCTTGAGAGGCTCCATCAAAGTAAGCCTAGGGCATGTCCTTGTTTACTGATTGTGGGAGTTGTGTATAGGGGAGTGTGAGGTTGATTGTTGAGTGAAAGTAGAGAGTATGTTAAAACTTTTCATGGCACACTGTAGATGGATGATTTTTTTATCTTCAAATAACATAGAGTTTCCAGCTAACCAAATTCCCCATGCCGTAATGAGAGGGAGGGCTTTGAATTTCGAAGTTTCAGTGTTTGAGCTCCATTTTTTAAGAGCCTCATATATTGTTGAGCCATTCATGTGTTTTTTTATCGATATGACTTTGTTTTCTTCTCTCCATACATCTTTGGTGTAATTGCAAGACAATATCAAGTGTGGGTTTGCTTCAAAGTCTATCTTACACATGTACCATCTTCCAGGCCCTTCGAAACTTCTCTTTTGGAGAATGTCACAAGGTATTTTTTATTTAAGAGGAGCCACATGAAGATTTCTTTCTTTTTTCTAGGCATTTGTACTTCCAGATCTTTTTCCACCACCAAACCTAGGCTCTTCTTTGTCCCCCTAGGCTATATATTTATACCAAATTTTTGGCTCATAATTCTAGTGGGATTCCGGGACCAAACAAGTTGATATTCTTCCTCCATTAAGTTCACAAAGGATTGCCAATTTTTTTGAGTATAATTCTCCAACTATCTGCATCTTCTCTAAGTCCAATCTCCCTCCATGAGATCCAGTATTGTTGTTGTGTATCTCGAAATCCTTGGGAAATATGTCTTAGAGTTTGGAAACCCTTGATTTTGATTTCTTAGATCAAATGGTCATGTTTATGAGCTTCCTTGCATCCACTCCAAGGTTCTAAGCCTATAAGTACTTCTCCCCTACCAATTTTCCAAACTAACTAGTTTCCAACCAAGGAAAGTTGATAGGATGGATTTCTAGATGATGGATGCATTTTGAAACTTTTTATGGGGCTTGCAGATCCAATCCTCTATAGAGTCATGTGGGTTATATTTGAATTTTGTGACTAGTTCCTAATTCCCCAACCTTTATGCATTATTTCTTGCAAGATCCTTTGAGAAAAAAAATATTATATGTAGCCCCCATCCACCTAGTGATTTTGGGACAACGATCCTTTTCCAAGAGGCTAGCACACATTTCTTCTTTCCTACTTCCCCAAATTAAAGGAAATGAAAGAAAAGTTGTCTTCTTTTGTCAAATATGCCTTTTAATATCCATGCTAGTAAAATCCAATAAACAAGGATCATGGTTTCAAGAACTATTTTAACCAATATCAATTTTCCTCCCTAAGATAACTAGTCGTTATACCATATGTTTAACTTTTTCTCCAACTTTTCCAAAAACCATAACCAACTTGATTTCTTGTATTGATTTGCTTTCAAGTGAAAACCTAGATATTTGAGCCCATTATTAATGTACCATTATGATTTCATTAATACCACTGTAAGGTTGTATGATTCTATTGTTGATTATTCTGCAATGAATTTATGGTTCTTATTATGTCTTTCTCATCTGAAATGTTTTGATTTGGTAGGTAGGATATTGTGAATGGTGGTGTTCTAATAGAATTTTCTTCTTTGCACCTATGTTTATGCTTATTTGTTTCTGTATTTCTTAAAGAAATTTATGTTTCAAAAATATCTATAGGAACATATAACTAATATTTTATCCACTGGTTAAAATTTTCTTGTAGCTAGGATAGGTTAGATTAGTTTGCATGTTGCAGATAGGACAATAGTGTATTGCACTCTACATCCCATAACCATCCCCTCATCTAAGGTAATGTTTGTCTATCTAGAATATAGATGGGTCTCCTAAATTGAATAGTGTGAGGTCTACTTGGGACCTTACACCGAGGAAAATCCTTGTCTATTAAAGTGCACTTTTCCCACATCAACATGTGCATTGCTGTTGATTAATTCTTAAATATGGTGATATTATTTCTCTATGATAACATTTAATTAGTGTAATACATGGAAAAACACTTCTTCACTTGCATCTAGGTTAATTTCAAGAAGCCTACATCCATTGTCAACAATAAAGATACTAAATTCATCTCCAACTTTTGGAAATCTCTTTGGGAAATTCTTGACACAAGTTTTGACATGTTAATAACCTTTGAATCCTAGAATAACAAACAAATTCTCAACCATTACCTTGTGCATTTGCTTCACAAGTATAATAATAGAACCTATGCACTTGGGGTGAAAATTTTGTTTTCATAGAACACAATTATAATCACACTTAACACAATGTGTAACACTGTAGCCCATTCAAAATTTATTTTGGATTTCAACCTACAATTCCTATGTACATCACCCATCCAACTCCACCAATGGTAGGCATTGCAAAGCTACACATAAAGAGATCGACAAAGAAATCCATTTCATTAAGTAAATCTAGAATGTTTTATGCCAAGTGGATGTCAATTTGTAACAAACCTTGGATAAGCCTTAAACAATGCCATGATAAGCATTCCATCTTGCACAATTTCATAGTTAGTGAGAAATTTTGGCTTCATGATCTAAAAATGAAGAAGACTTGTAAACTTGAAAATATTTGCAAGTAAAGTTTATGTGTTAAAAGAAAATGGATCAACTTTGCAACACATCATTAATAGGGTTTACTCATTTAAGACACAAATAAACAACAACATAATCAATGAACATAAGCACATAAACACAACAAATGATAAAGGAGTTCACCCCTCTCTTGGGCTACATCTCCTGGTCCAACTTCCAATGGATCATTATTATTAAATGCTCAAAGTGCTCAAAAACATACTTTACAATGCTCAAATTGACCAATAGACTGCTCCAATGGCTCTAGAGTGTCCAAAAACCCCTAGCTGGGCTCTTTTGGCACCTCGTTTGGCCAAAAAATGAAGAAGTTAGGCTTCCTGAAAGTCCCCTCTTCAAGCTTGTTGTCTCTGTATCTACAAATCACACCCTTGTTCATACAACCTAGCACACACGCTATTTAAAGCGTAAAAACTTGGCACTGAATGCAACCGTGCCAACGGTGCGAACTATAGGATGGTTATGGGTGCACCAGCCCCTAACTGCCTAGCTCTCGGGCACATGAGAGTCACGATATGACCTCGGGCTAGCAAAAGAACCCAACCGTTTGCAAACCCCCACGCTCTCTGTTGTTGTTGCATGCGATCACACATATAACCACGGGCTTAAATATTTGAATAACCCCGTGTGTGCGTCAACGGAGGGTATGGTCATATGTATCAGAAATGTGACTGGGGGTTGGATCCCGTTGTAACACAACTCCCTCATAAGCAATGGTCATATGTATTTAAAGCATAGAACCGTGGGTCGGGGCTAAGCCCCAGCTCGACCCCCCGCCATTTACAACAATATTCAAATTGAAATATATTTAAAACCATATGGTTAATAAGGAACAACGTGTGGGCTAGTGGTAGCCCACACTCTAGCAAAGCGCGGAGCCAAAGGGGAGGTCCGGGGTTCGATCCCCACGGACCCCATACAATTTTAAACAACAACCAATAGCCAATACTGGGGTGCCACGTGGAAGCCCATGACTGGGCCACGTGGCACCATACCATTGACCAAAAATGATGCCATGTGTCACATCACAATTCGACCACATATGCCAATAAAAAACTACCATGTCATCACATGCCACATCTGCGTACGGTCGTACGGTCTCCTACCACGTCAGCCTGTACGGACTGCACAGTCAACGTCCTTTTTTTTGCTTGTTTGACGATTCGAACAGATCGTGATATCTCTCGCTCCCGACGTCCGTTTGAGATGAAACGAGTTGTGTTGGGTTCGAAACGAGGAGGTCTACGCTCTCGTTAGATTTGAAGCGATTTCGAGCACTTTCAATTTTTGAGCAAAATTTGATCCCCTGATCACACCTCCCCATTGGGAAGCTTTTGAACCTCCAAAAGACTATATTCAGTCTATGTGAAGATGAGGGTATAGTTCCCTCACCCTTCCAACCTCAATCCACTTGGATTTTCTTGGATTTGTTCCTTTAAGACCAACTCGAAGATACTCCACATTTCCTCGTTTTGAAGTTCGCATTCTCCTATCAAGGATGGTGTGTTCATGCAGTTCTATAAGATACTCTGGGGAAAAATCATCTATAGAAAGAATCTGAACATGCTCTCCATGATCATCAATCAACGGAGGCTCATACAATTTCAAATTCTCAACATTAACAACTGCACTTTCTCCCTGTGGAATACTTAGCTTGCCAAGATGATACAAAAGATTATCATGCACATGGTAATCCAATTCTTCAACATGGTTAGAATGGCACAAAGTTTCATATACTTCTTTGAAATCAGTATCCAAAGCATATTGCTCCACATAACTTTCATG
>ML815717.1:111905-128012 GCA_009831015.1 Picea engelmannii
GGGGGGAGGATTTGTAGATGGCTACTGTTATTTCATGAATTTGATTTTGAAGTGATATTCAAACCAGGGAAGATGAATGCAGAAACTTATAACTTGTCAAGGGTAATGAATGGAGAAGAACCTACCAACTTGAAAGACAACTTCCCTGATGTGCAATTGTTTTTAGTACAAATAGCCAATGGATATTTTGTTGATATCATTGAATATTTGAGCATAGGGATTGCACCACAAGAATTTAGCATTGCGTAGAAGAAAAATATGGTACTCGCTACAAACTATAAACTGATTGCAGGACGCTTATATAAAATGGGCATAGATAACATTTTGAGAAGGTGTGTACTAGAACATGAAAGGCCCAGAATTTATACAGAAGATCATGAGGAAATAGTTGGAGGACATTATGCAGGAAAATCTACCACGTTGAAGGTATTGCGTGCAGGACTATGGTGGCCAAAAATTCACAGAGATGCTAAGGAGTACTTCCATAAATTTGATGTTTGTCAGAGGGTTGGTAAACCTAACAAAAGGGATGAGATATCATTAATACCAAAAGTAACTTTGTAGGTATTTGAAAAATGGGAAATATACTTTGTGGGACCAATCCATCCACCAACAAAAGGGTCAGGAGCAAGATACATCATTACTGCGAAAAATACTTAACAAGATGGGCAGAAGCAACACCAGTCAAAGACTGCAGTGTAGAAACAACAACACACTTCCTGTTTGAGTAGGTGATCACCAGATTTGGATGTCCAAGAATTGTGATGAGTGACCAAGGTAATCACTTCATCAACAACACTATCAGGGCTATGACTGAGGAGATTGAAGTCTATCACTAGAAGAGTACACCTTACCATCCTCAGGAAAATGGAACAGTAGAAGCCTTCAATAAGATCATGGATAATGCTCTGACAAAGATCTATAATGTCAACAAGGATGATTGATATTTGGAAATACCATTAGTACCATGGGAATACATGACCACATGCAACAAGTTGGTAGGGCAGACACCATTCAGGTTGGTGTATGGGCAGGAAGAAGTGACCATTATAATTTATAGTACCCATTCTTGGCATAAAATCAATTACCAACATGAAAAAAAGAGGCGCAGTAAAGGAAAGGATAAATAAACTAATGGAGATGGAAGAGGATAGGATTCTGGAAAAATTTCATCAAGAAGTACAAAAAGCGAGAGATAAATCCTGGCATGATAGACATATAAAAAAAAAGAGTTTCAAGGAAGGAGACCTAGTCTTTCTCTATGACAGTAAATGTTTTCAACATCCTGGTAAGTTTAGAATGCATTGGCTAGGGCCCTATGAAGTCAAGACTATCACAAATGGGGGATCTGTATAGTTAAAGGATCCGATAGGAGAAGAATTGAAAGGAATTATCAATGGGATTCGACTGAAAATGTACAAGGACAGTCGACCTCCTAACACTTAAAATTTATAACACAGTAAGAAGAACACATACATAGTGTATTATAGTAGAAGCTAGGACATAAAAGTGACAAATAAATATAAAAAGGAGAAAAAGAGGGAAAAAAAATACAAAAATAGAAAAGAAAGAAAAAAGAAAAAAAATGGGGAAAAGTTGTGCACAGTAACTACCACGACAAACATTGGAAGACCATGCATAGTAAAAAGTGAACTTGGCACAAATGCACGCAGAAAGTAAAAGTGAACATAACTCGATGTATAAAATGTGGAAAAGTGTAAATTTATTCGACACTTAGAAAATTTTGATCTTAGAGTGAGAAAGAGAACCCGTTCCCTAGTTTCTAATCAACGAAGTAACAAGTCGAGATTGCAATAGTTGTAAAGGATAACTCCACCGAAGTTTGGGTCGCGATGAAATTTTGTCAAGGTCACCTGACAAGGCCAAAGGTGCAAAGAGAGGATGGATCATCTAGAGAATATAGTCAATATCGAGGATGTGACCACCTCAGACCCAAAATCGATTAGCTCGATGTAGGTCGAGGAAGATCTCCCTACAACGTAACAAGGACAGATAGGGTAGAGCTCCGGGGATGGAAACAGGGATTCAAACCCTAACCTCGAGGCACCCACTAGATCATATGACACAGTGGAACCACGACAGTCCTAGGAACAAGACAAAGTACTAGTCGAGGACATAAATGACTGACCAAATTCAGTTGGGGAAGAAGAGGGCACATAAGAAAATGATGTAGGAACATCTGTTGTAGGGTAGAAAATAAAGAACCCCGACAGTATGGAAATTACCCTTCCATTTCTTCCAGACGCAGTCCCCACTATCGATGACATGTTGGGGAAAGTGCCAAAGTTGAGGTACGTGGACCATGACGTGTGCGACAAGGCCACATTTCTTTAATTGGCCGAGGAAAAATGTTTGATAAACACAAGGGGTATTGGACCCCTAGGAAGGCCAATGTTAGAGCTCGCACAGTGGATTACGAGGCTGTATAACCCAGGTATAATGAACCTCTTGGACACATCACATTTTGGGTGCGGTAAGAATGTTGGTTTGTGCATCAAGCAACTGGTCACCTGGGTCCATGGAGGAATTATTTGGATGGACAGACCAGTACAGATCAGTGTGGCATTGATTTCCAAGATAACAATATTTCCTACAGTCGGTGCGCAACCAGAAGAATTCTTAGAAAACAAAGCGTGTGAGAAATAACTAGAAAAACAAGTGAAGGCACAACTTGACATGACCAGGGAAAATAGAGGCATCGTAATGAAAGATATCAACGACAACACAAAGATATTCACTAGTAAACTAATGGCATGCAAGCTTCTAAGAAAATTTCGCAGAGAGGAAGCACCAGCAGGAGTGATCGCAATAGAAATGAAGTGCACGAAGGGGATACTGTTCAGTTGGGCGTCGTACCTACTAAACCAATTCCTACTTGATTGTCATGACACATAGTAGCCCAAGTTCTGTGCATTTTTAGATATAGTGGGAAAATGCTACATGGCTAGGTATGAGTCTTTTTGGCAAGAGAAGGATAACAAGACCCAACAAGAAAACAACATTGTGATTTCGATGTTGTTAGAAGAAATCCAGCAGTGCACAACAAATGTATGGTGCATATCTATGGAGGTAGCATAGGAGACAGAAGGGATGGTAAAATTCAAGGCATCCTGATATCACATATGGATCCAAGCCATAGGGGATCCCAAAAAGGTATGCTTAAATATGCAATATTGTGTTACAAGGGAAGAAGTGGAGTGGATTATCAAGGACTGGCCTGCGCAATGGAAACTGCCAATAGAAAAACCAACCACGAGGACAGTCACAACGTAGTCCTCCAAGCCCAAAGAGACGATTGAAACATGCTCGTTATCTTGGACAGGTAGTCCGGCCGATAACACCAGGAAAGCCACAGATCGAACCCTACCAAGTGGGAGTAGCGTAGTACCAAAAAGGCCGAGTAGAACACGCACAACATTAACAACATGAAGTTGGCCATGGACTGGGAAAAGGAGACAACACAGGCTCCAAAGGAAACAAGCCAAGGAACAACAATGGAGGCACATCCATCACAGATGACAAGAAATTCCACGCAGGGAAAAGATGCGAGCAAGAAGAGGAAGTACAAGACAGAGGACCCCGACATCACCCTCACATGGGATGATGCAGAGCTCGTCACGGATAAGGTCCAAGACAAGAGTGAGGAAGTGGTTAGGACTACAGTGGCGCAAAGGGAAGATATTATGTCTAAGCTCCTAGAGGTACATGACAACATTCAACAACTACAGAGTCGGGCATAATCATAGGCCATTGTGCAGCCACAGGAGAAGACACAGAGGCGCAAAAAGAGGGCGAAGAGACTGTGTAGTTTGTTGTCTAGGGTAGGGAAACATTCACCATAACACTTCAAATGATCAGATTCGATCAGGAGACAACACATAAACCCTCGGAAGAAGTAGAACAACTTGAGATGGTGATGGCGCACATTCCAATGAAGGCTTTATGCGGGCTACAAGCAAGCGTCATGTAGGAAGTAAAATCTAGGGCCTGCACAAATGCCACAAATATAGAGGTGGGAAGAGGGGTCACATAGATTCTCCATATCACATGCGACCAGTTGACTATGGAAAAATAAGAGGAGAAAGAATGCGTAGACAGGCTAGAGCAGGGATTAACATCGACATACAACCAAATCCTGAACAACGTGCAAGCAGCAGAGTGAAGTACAATGGAGAAGATCGACCTTATTTTACAGACAATCGATCAGTACTAGCAGGAGATCGAGGAATTAAAATAAAAAATCAACCCCATGACTCCCCTAAAGGTGAAGGAGCAGAGGAAACAGGAAGGTGCAAGCCAAATCGATGAGGTGGAAAAAAATTCAATGTTGTAGCAGGATTGTTTGACAGAGAAACACAACTTTGGACAACGTTGGAGGAAGACAAGTAGGTCCAACAGTGGGACCAATAAGAAGGAAAATTAATTGCAACAATCAAATACCTCAAGCAGAGGCAAAAGACAATGAGTATCACAAAGCGTCCGAAAGGAACACAAGATATGAAGAAGCTGCAGACAGAGTTAAAAGTAGCATAGACGCAGAAGATGGAAAGACATTCACAGATGGAACCCCTTCAAGAGCAAGTTGTGTAGATGGTCATGCAGTTGGAGGAGGAGAAGAAGAACATGGAGAAAGCACATACAAAGTGCACAACAATGATCTAAAAGGATATCACAGCGCAAGCATTAGAAGCACTCGTAAAAAAGGCCATGCAGGTCCAGGAAAGAGGAATGGAATTTGCAAACAAGTTCCACATCCTAGTAGAGGTTGTTCAGGGAGCACACACCGTCTAGGTGGCTCGGGATGAGCCACGTGTCTGTTTTAGGGGCCTGTTGGGCGCATACCTATTTTGGAGGATAAACCTTGTTTTGGAGAAGAACATCTGGCAGGAAAATAAACACGTGCAAGGGAAAGCCGCATGCAAAGAAGGAAATCATGCAAGACACAAAGGTAGTGAGACCTAACCATGTTAGGTTTAGGTTTTTGGAATGTAACAACTAATAAGATTGTGAAATGATATAAATAAGAACCTAGGGAGTCTAGGTTGGGGGGTTGTCGATTAGAGAGTACTATTGTTCATAGTGTGGTTGCCTGTTAGCAGTAATTCGGGTTGTGAGCTATTGTGATACAATTTTGGTAAGATGTTGAGTTGTAGAAGAGTAAGGTAGCTAGATCTTGAGGGTTAGATCACGGGTTGATGAACCTAGTGTGATCTAGTCCACCTCACTGAGATTGTGAAACCTTTTCATGATTGTATGATCGGAATTGTAGTGTGTGCAGTGCCATTAATCACATCAAGCATAATAAAGAGCCTAAGATGCTAGATCTTTGTGGACATATCCCAGGAGGGGGTGAACCACGGTAAAACTGGTGTCATGTGTGATGATGGAATGTCTATTTACTTTATGTTAATGGTTGATCATCTTTAATTCCTGTTAGTTTTATTTACACATATGCGTTTAGCTAGATCTATTTGATTGCATGCAAAATTTTAACACATGAATGGATATTAATAATACTAGATTGAGTAAATAGTTTAAGGCTTGATAAAGATCAGTTATAATCCCAAATCCCCACTCTTTCCTAGGTTGCAAGCACTTGAGCTTTGTAGCCACCCATAGGACTATCTCGGGTGAGATTGCGCAGTGTACTCTATGCACTATGTTTCCTTCTGGTTTATCAGGAGGAACGATAGTTTTAGAGGGTTTTGTTGGAAACCTGTTCATATTTGAACCTAGGTCAGCCCAAGAGTAGGAAGAGGGAGTAATAACCAACATTCAACAACCCTAATTCTTGAAACACAAATATAAAACCATCGGTGAAAAACCATGTGCCGAAAAACCACCCATAAATGGACACGAAAACTAAGGACCGACCAAAAACAGACACGAAAAATTGAGGACTTTTTTTTTGGGGCACTGCCGCCAAACCCCCCCACAGGGGGGCTCCTCCCCCCTGCAATCTCTATCTTACCCCCTATGCGTGCCCGTCGCAACATAGACACTATTTCTAGTCATGCAAATAATATAACACATATCCAACTTGTTGCATTGGGATAAATCAAGAAAAATATGAAGAGGAGCTACACTAGACTAAATCAAACAGAATCATAAGTATTTTTCCTTATTTAATCCAGAAATTTTGCTATCAATTATCTAAATAAATTGTTGTAAAGAAACTTATGAGTTAGTTGTTCAATGAAGTTGAAGTAAAATGCTTGAATTTAGTCTCCTAACTTGAGGTTAATCATTGTAGGGATAAAATATTGAATGTTATGTTTGATGGCCATAATAGAATGTTTAATTATTAGGCTTAAATTACAGTTTTACAATAGAAAAACAAAAAAATAATAACAATTCAAAATGATAAAAAGAACAAAAATATGATAGTAAAATTGTAATTAACACCCATTAAAGGGTTAAGAGAGAGAAGGGAGTTGTACATGGTGTCATAGCTCTAGTTTAAAAAATGGAGCCTTAAGGGATTACCTATAATTATGAATTGTGAAAATTCTATAGAAAAGTATAAAAATAAATTTAATTGTGGAAAGAAAACAAGTAAATTAGCAAATGGGTTGCCTAAACTAGTACAATAACCCATGAATTATAACCCAATAAATAGAAATTGCTCAAAAAAAAAAATAATGATGAAAAGGATAAAATTTAAATTCATTAAAATAGACAAGATTGTTAACCTTCCTTGAAAATGGATTACAATGTTGTAACAATTATTCATAATTTTTTTTACAAAAAATAAAGAGCCAACATTTGAAACTAGGTTCCATAAATCATAAAAAAAACCTTCCTTGAAAAAGGGATTACAATGTTGTAACAATTATTCATAATTTTTTTTACAAAAAACAAAGAGCCAACATTTGAAACTAGGTTCCATAAATCATAAAAAAAATTCTACAAGCCAAATAAAGAAATATATATATATAAAAGGAAACCACATAACAACTTGAGGAGGAGCAAGGTAGAAATATAATCCTAAAATTTCCATGGAGGGAGAACATGTTAAAAAAGAGATAAATATAATTAGGACACAGGGAGAGAAAAAACAAAATTATTATTATTGATTTCTATTTTTGCATTAAATTAGAGTTTTCAGAAGGTTCCACACACATAATTGGAATCATATATATAAAAGGGATTTTATATATAAAGATGAATAAATTTTTTTTTATGTATATACAAAAATGGAATTCTATTTTTTTTCTAGGTTATAATGCCCGAGGAAAACCCCCAGGTACTTCTTCTCATTTTGAGGATGGTATCTAGGGTAAACTCTAGAATCTCCAGGGCACAAGTTTGATGAACAACATGGCTTGAAGAAATTACAACAACATACTCGTTGCGAGTTCAACATGTCACTTCCAGGAATTGAACCTGAGTGGGGAGGATAACAATCATTCCTCCCAACAACCTGAACTAAACCCAATTCACTAATACAAAGGTGAAAATATATATGAAAAGATTATTTATTTATTTTTTTAAATTTTATTATTATTAAAAAAAAATCTTTTATATATAATGGAAATTTTTTGTATTATGTATATATAACACAATTTTTTTTTTTGACCTTGAATGAAGGAAGAACCTCAGCGAAACTTGAGTGCTTCCATGAGAGCATACAAAATAAACAAGAAAAAATGGGTTTAAATAACCCGTTGGGTTTCAATCTTATATTTTTCCTCATTGCTATCAACCAAACCAAATCCACCACATATCCACTACTTTACAAATGGTCAAATCCAAAGCCAATCCCATGAAGGAGTCCAACCACCGTGGACCATATAGCCATGCCCTTTTTGGAAGGTTGTCCTCTCAATCCAAGCGACCAACAAGTAGTAGAAAAACGAAAAGGGTGCCTCACCCTTCAACATTTAGTTAAGAAAGGTTTGGAAGGGATTGTGGTCTTCTCACACTTAAAAACTTCACCAAAACCCTTAAGCAATCCACATGCATAGGATCCAACCCATCATGGCATAAACAAAAAATTGTTTGGTTTGAAATACGGGGCCACTATGCACCATGGACATGCAACCCATAGGGGTCACGAGCCACGGAAATCACGACCATGCCCAATGGGGGTTTACCAAGACACTAAAATGGGCCACCATCAAACTTAAAACAACCATTAGTAAACCCTCGCACACAAAGAAGAGAGGGGTCGAGCCTTGAATAATTTAACCTTGCAGAAAGAAAGAAAAAATTAAATAAAAATTTGAAGCCAAGCCTCATAAACTAGAACTCACAAGGAAAGAAAAAAAAGGCCATGCAAGAAAACTCATAAACAGAAATATACAACCAAAAAAATGAAATGCAAGAGGACTTTTACTAGATATAAAATCATGCAATAAAAAAATAAGGGCTCGACGTTTGGAGTTCCTAAAACCTGCAAACTAAAGATAAAAACAAGAGGACTTTTACTAGATATAAAATCATGCAATAAAAAAACTAAAGATAAAAACAAAACAAATAAACAAACAAAAAAACTGGCAAAAAAAAGCAATGGATCAATTCTCGGAAAGAACTATCAAGGAAGAAATCCGAGATAAAAACATAACTAAAATCTCACTATGGAAAAGAGAAGATTATCCAAAGCCTCTATGAAAACCTAGATTGAAACCTTAGCTCAAAGGAGAAATGGAAAATCAAAGGAAAAATGTGAAAAATGAATAACAATGGAAATGGAAGAAACATAGAGTTTTTGTTCTCCTTTATTTTTTTTAATTTCCTTGTCTTATTTAATTCATGGGAATTGGGAGGAGGTGGCATAGGGGCTACATGCAAGAGCCCACCTAAATAGGGTTTAAGCTAGGGAGATGTTTTATAAGAAATATTAGTTAGATTTTTTTTCAATTGCTTAAAAGAGGTTTAATTTGAAATGCAGTGATATGTTATTATTGTGTACACACACTTTTAATCCCTTGGAAATGGTGAAGTAGAATTTAAGACCTACAAGTAAAGGTATGCTTGATTTTCCAAGGAAGGTGTCGAGGGGTTCAAACTTTTTTGAAGAGAAAATATCGAAATCCAATCAAAGGGGAAGGAACTATTTCATTTGGTGTCCCAAAAACAAGCATCCTCAGAAGTTGAGTGTGGGAAACAACTATCCTTAATTGGGGCTCTTAGAGAAAATTTCGATTTTAAGGGTTTTAAATGATATTTTTGACTCTTAATTTTAGAGGGATGGACAACCCCTTAAATAAGTTGGTTGTAAATATATTAGTTGATAATATCAAACCTTCTATTATTCTACTGCAAGAGACATTGACAGATGAAGAGAAAATCACTCAAGAACTCACTCTCACAAATTCTTTGGCCTTTCCTACAAGACTAGGGACTAGGGACCTATTTTTTCTCTTTGAGATCAAGGAAATATATCATAATGCTGAATGTTTATGGTCCTTATATGGACATGATAGATTATTGGGATAGATTTTTCAAAATAGACTAGTTGTGATAGTGGGGGACATGAATTTCACCTTAGGAGCATAAAAGGTTTGGGTCATGGATACTCAAATGGATCCTCTCTCTAGATATTTTATTAGAAAATTGGAAGAAAACAGTGTTTTGGATATTGAACCATCCAAGTTATCTCTCACTTGTAGTAACAAGAGAGTTGGGGAAGCCAAAATTGATAAGAGACATGTTATTAATTTATGAATCATCCCTAAATAAATTCAATCATATCAAACAATGGGTCACTACTAGAGAGAACTTTGACCATAGTTTTGTGGTGTTAGAATTGGCTCCTGCAATAGAAACCCACTAGTCCCTTTGAACTAAATCCAAAGTGGATGAATATGGACAATTTTGTGGTGAAAATCAAAGTAGTTTGAAAACCTTTTAATGGTAATTTAAGAGAATATGATCCACTTCAATTTCAACAAAATTTAAAAGAGGCAAAAAAGGTAACTCCTAATTTAGTAAGCCTACAAAAATATGAAAGATGATAGGGTTCTTAGAGAAGTACATGAAGCCTTGGAGGTGCTCTATAATATGGATGGTTTTGGATTTATGAATGATACATAAAAAATTGAAGTAAAGGTACTAGAAGATAAAAGGAGGCACATTCTTTGGAAAAAGAAAAATAATGAAGACTCAAGAGCATGGAATTATGGTTACAAGTTGAGGTTGAGAATACAAAATTGTTTCATAGGTATCCCAACTATAGAATAAATACAAAATTTATTTGGAAAATTGATATGGTAGATGGTACCTAGCTAGTCTACGATAGCATAAGTGATATCAAATTTTAAATGAAGACACATATGCTATGATAGCAGAAGTAATTAAGATGTCAAACTCTTGTCTTCGTTTTGTCAATGAGGAGGATAATTAGGCCTTGATAAAGGAGGTTGGGGAAAAAGAACTGTATCAAACTGTGCAAAGCTTTCAAAAGGAAAAAATCCATGGGCATGATGGACTACCTTTGGAATTCTTCTTGTGCGGTTATGATTTTATAGAGGAAGATTTACAAAGACTAGTGGAAACAACAAGAAATCAAGGAAAAATGTTGGGTGCCTTCAATACAACATTCCTAGAATTGATTCCGAAAGAAGATAATCCTATAACCTTTTAAAAGTCTAGACCCATCTCATTATGAAATTGCATATACAAAATCATCCCAAAGGTAATTTCTAGGAGATTGAAAAGTATTCTCTCAAATCAAATATCTGGAGAAAAAAATGGGTTCTTAGAGGGAAGGAAAATTCATGAGGTAGTTAGGATTGCCCAAGAATTCTTACATTTAATCAAAGTTGGAATATCGATGGTGATGAAAGTGGACCTATACAAAGTTTATGATATGGTAAGTTGGCTTTACATTGGACTAATTCTAATTCATTTAAGTTGTTTCCATCAATTTGTTATCTGGATAATGAGTTGCATTTCCTTAGTATATTTTGTTGTATTATTAAATGGATAAGCAACCCATTTCTTCATATTATGGAGGGATATTAGAAAAGGATGTCCCCTATCCCCCCTTATATTTCTATTAATAGATGAAGGCTTAAATAAGCAACTTAATAAAGTAGAAGGAAATGGTAGAATAAATGGGGTACTGTAAGACCTAGGGAAAGAATGATAAGCATGTGTCCCATCGTGCACTTGGACTTAATGAAAGTGCATAATGGACCGGAGAATAGGGCGCCCAAACCAACCAATAAATGAAGGAAATATATATTGGGTGAGCTTAGTGAATGATAGGTCAAGGAATGACTCAGGTTCCCCAAACGAAAAATGATGAGTCGTATAAGAGGAAGTGGGAATGCTTGGGTGAATCGGTCGAATCACCCAAGGGACACACACCCCTTAAGCAAGCCATCCCAAATGAAATGTGGACAAGCTACCAAAATAGACATGTTAGATCCAAGAAAGGGCTCGCACCATATTAGGATGGGAGCCTATAAGGAATGATGGAGAAGAGAACTTGGAGGGAGGAAAGTCAAGAGTTAAGAGACAATTTTAGAACCATAGAGGGGGACAAGCAAGTTAAGAAGAGAGCCATAAGGCCAAAGAGATGATGCATGAATGAGACAATTTCGTTCAAAATTCTAACAGAGGCAACGAAGGAAGGGCATCAGGTGACTCTCCAAAGTTGAGTCTTTGTGTTTTCAAATAGGTTCTTATGTAAAATGAATGGAAGCTCCATTGTAAACTTTATTTTTGTGGCACAAGCTAGAGGCTCGACACATTGTTTTTCTTGTGAATATAAAACTTGGGTTTCAGGCCAGTTTGGTCGCCCACTTGCACATTTTATTTTACTATGTATGAATGTTCTCCTTACTTGTTGGAATGTTCTAAGTAATAAATGAAATGAAGTGAAGGCATAGTCCGAGCCAAGTAGACCGATGTGGCTTCGTCCCTGAGTTGAAAAGAATCGATGTCATGCATTGTTGAGGATGTTGTACATCTGCAATCCAACTGAGATTCATAGTGGTGTGAAAGGCGGTATTAGAGAACAAAATAAAGACATAGTTGGTTGGTTGTCAAGAAAGCTCCACCATGGTGAGCTAAGAGAATCTTGACCTAGCAAGGATGAAGTCGTTTCAAGGTTTTTTGTTCTACACATGTCTGCAAAAGGAAAAACTATGGACAAATGATGACTACAGACCTTACAAGGTTATGGATAGTCCAAGGGAGGATGGACTAGGCACTCACCCACAACCTGAAAAGAATTTGAAGGGTGTTGCCTTAGATATGGGACAAGATGGATAGAAGAACACAAAGTCTAGCAGAAGTTATGGACATAAGGTACCGTTGAGTCACATAGGTTGTTGTTGTTTGCTCGATGAGACACATGAGGCATGGAAAGTTTCTTTGGGAAGAAAATGAATCAGTGCATTGGATGACCAAGTAAAGAGCATGCATCAATTGTTCTTCATTGACATGATCTTCAATGGCAGAGCAGTTCAAGCACTTGTTGACACAGGAGCTTCACACAATTTTCTGCGGGAAAAATTGGCTAAGGAGTTTGGGATCAAAATAAGAGCAAGTAAGACATAAGTGAAATAGGTGAATTCTAAGGAAAAGAAGGATACAATAGTTTCTTCACTGGTCCATGTACAGTTAGACGATTGGAAAGGATGTGCAAACTTTACAATTTTTCCAATGGATGACTTTGAAGTCATTTTGGGACAAGAATTCCTTATAAGGAACAAAGTTGTTCTGGTGCCATGGTTAGACAAGTTGGTTATAATGAGTGAATGTAATACATGGGTTGTGCACAACCACACAAAATCCTAAGGGTGTATTTCATTTTGTCTTTGTGTTGAGCATGAAGAGAGAAGTAAGATGATCCAGTTCGTAGGTTTGTGTTGTAGTTATTGGAGAGATTGAGGAAGAAGATGGAGTGGGGACACCTATTCCACTATAACTCACAAAGTTGTTGGATAAGTCACTAGTACATTGGGCCCATTCTTTGACGATTTACTGATACATGTTCGTCGCCACAATGTCACAAAGTATGACGAAGGAAACAATTATCTTTTGTCGCGTCACCTTCATCGCAATTATGAAATTCAAGCATGTATCACAATACCAATGAACCTATGTGTCATAAGAGAGACTAAGGTTCCCCAATCATTTCATCCCAAATTCATCACATTATCTTTAGACAAGCGACGAATTTTCATCGTAAGATAGACACATTGTTGACAAATTTTCCTTGGTAGTTCATCACAATCACATCACTTGGTCATCACTAGTATGTCATAAGAGCGAATTTTTACTGTTGTGCGAGAGACTAATTAATGACGAATGTTTCATGGTACTTAATCTCCAGGACATTGTTCAAGCGACAAAAAATGAAAAACCTTTCATCGCAATATCAACGAGTTACCGACGAGAAGGTTGTATGCCTGCCACTTTTGACTGAGGAGGAAAAATCCATGTTAGTCGAACCATCGACGAACTGAGTTGTTTATGGTCTGACAACTATCTATAATTAAAAAAAATATACATATATGTCTGACAAAAGGCCTGTAGGATCATTGATACTAGTAATGATGAGTCATAAATGCAGTTATAAGATTATATGCCTAATTACTTCCATTTGTATACATGATATACCTTATAATCATTTTATTCTTATTCCATATTCACCAGGTTGATATTATCCCATGCATAGAGAAAATGTGTATATACTGGTAATGATAGTACTAATACAATGGGTAAGATGACTATTATTGATTAGCCTTGTTCTAGTACCAGACTGAGATTCATTAATGAACCAATGGTGATAGAAGGGAATAGATAGTATGGATACTACACAAGGAGTGTAGGTATGGATATCCATATATATACAAGACACTTAGTATTAGTAATCAACCTATCATAGTAATCACTCCATACTCTGCTTAGTATGGTGCTAATCCCATTGTTACATAGAATTCAATCACACTTATTTCCTTAATACAAGTAAAGCTCTGACATGCTTATCAACCAAGATCATCTTAAGACCAATCAATCTTGTTTCCATAATGAGTGGTAACTAGTAATACCCTATTAAATGCAAGAGATATCATCTTCTTGAGATCGATCAGATCCATAATGAAGCTTAGTGAATTATCTTACCTTATCGGATTGAATATGCTTATAAGGATAATCTCGCATATCCTCATACTAACATAATGTGCAAAAAGCATTATATTTACCTAACTGCTTAGTGTAAGTTAAACTCATAGCCTTGAACTCACTGCTTATGGTGGTATATTAATCATATTGATGCAATAACTTGATTACAGATATTTTTTAGCTATGAGCTTGCAAGAACTAGTAGCTTTAATTTTTCCATGACCAATTGTATTGAAAGAAGCATACACCATTATGTTATAGTAAGGGAAATCAAAGATCTATACTAGTAATAAATATGGAAACATAATGAGCTTTGTTGAATAGAACTACTATGATTTCACTATTATAGCAGTGATATAACGTTACTAGTGTTGCAACTATTACAAATCTCAGTACTAATCCCATAGTATCACCTACCATCTTAATGTTAATACAAACAATGAGTTGTAGTTACTATATCCTTTCACCATGGTTAAACAAGCTCATAAAACGAATTACCTAATATGTGAGATTACAATGGTGTTCACTAATTACACTATACTTATACTAGTTATAGCTTATAAGATAGGTGACCATACATTATGGATATTAATATAGATTACAATAAAGGATTGCATTGTGTACAATCTTGTACTAATGGTGATAATTAACCTTATGGCACTCGTGTTCAATACTAGTTGATAAGGGTCACTTACTTGTTACATAGTTTACATATCTAAACAAACAGAGATACAACAACTCTAAGATGATTACAGATTAGTGATACAATGGTACTAATACTCTTCTATTACGAGATCATGTGTTGCATTTATTCCATAATATGAACACAATTAATCAATGCTTAAGGATTCAACAAGTATGAGTAAGTGTTACTTTACCATTACTGTGATTACTATAACTAATATTTAACTCCACATTATATAAGGTCTATAAGTATTACTAAGATAAAGGAGATCAAGCTTGGATACCATCATTATTACTAATAATTTTGATAGGACATGGTACTTAATCTCTCTATAGTTTATTGATCATCATAACTCTATGTTCCTTATTCCTGTAACTATGTAATTCTACATATGTCACCTCTTCATTATCTATGGTATTAGCTTACTTGTTATTTTGGGTTTGAACATACGTAATAGACCTAAGTTTTTATGCTTATCAAGTATGATACTAAGCTTCCTACCACATGCTTAGTCATTCACTAATGAGGCACTAAAATTTCAAGCATTCTTTATATTTCCCTACAATTCAAGCTATAGAATGTTACATATAGCAATGTAAAACCTTCTCCTTACAATGGACATTTTGAGATACTAAGACTATCAAGTTATGGGAACTTCTACTATAATTTGCAAGGATGTTATTTGTTCATCAATTCCTCTACAAGAACATGACATAAACCGTGCATTATTATCATTAGTACTGCTTACTGCAAAAGAACCTATGGAGGGTAACCAAGGGAACACTAAAAATAGTCACCTTTGGTAGGTAAATGTAGGGCAAACTTGTTCAAAATGTGAGCACTGTGCACTGCAAAATAGACTAAAACGACATGAGTACTATTTACTATACTATTCCCGAGAATGCAATGGAAAATAAAGGTGGGTATGTAAAAAACTAAAAATAACAATACCATCAACTAAATTACATCAAAATAAGAAGTAAACCACATCCAAACCAACTAAATAGAAGCAAAATTACATATTCATTTCATAAAATGAATAGGTGGATGGGGTTTCAGGTTAAAGAACAACAACCCATCAACATGCCCACAAGTAATTCATTATACTTTGTAAGATGATTTATCATATATCCATGGGAAATCATAGGAATCCAATGACCAATTCTAATTATTCATCTCCCTGATGCACTTTGGCATATTCCTATGTGATTTTTGAACATAAATTAATACCCAATTCCTATTTCACGAATACCAATATCTTGCCTCAAAAATCCAATTTCATGTTGTTCTATACCATTAATAATAGATGTAGGGTATCT
>ML815718.1:93594-104152 GCA_009831015.1 Picea engelmannii
TAAAACTTCTCTAGGGGTAAAATTTTGTCTACCCTTAAGAAAATATACATATAAAAATAAAATAATAAAATTTAAACTAAAAACCACTTAAGTAATAGTTTTGGTCTTCATAAATTTTTGGGGTAAAATGAAGAGAGTGGAGTTACACACGACTACCAGAGAGGTTGAGGGAGAGGTGTGGACAACAACCCTACCACAACCTACTAGCACTCCCACCGTGGCTCAAACTGTAGTTTAACGATTACCTAGTTTGAGAGGACTCACAATGCCATGAGGGAAGACTGCGACAGTCGCTCACGATGATTCTAAGGGGCACGCAATAAGGTGGGTGGATTATTCCTTAGAAGCCCTTAGTCTCCCACAAGTTCACCTGGCGGAGTGTTGACTCCAGGGGTTATTGATGTCTACCAATTAGTCAAGAGGCGAGTGGCTCCCTTGGAGCATGTGGTGCATCCTGAAGGGCACATCACGCAAAAGAAACACAAGAGGCGAGTGGCACTCTTGGAGCACATAGTGCATCCTGAAGGGCACGTCGCGCAAAGGAACAAATGAGGCGAGTGGCACCCTTGGAGCACCTAGTGCGTCGTAAAGGGAACGTCGCGTTGATGATGATAGAGGGAGGAACCTAGATGGCCCTAAGACAGACAACACATTAAGAAATTTTAAAACAACTTCCCTAATTAAATGTCACCTAGTTCATAATCTAAGTTCTAAGTCTAAAACTTCTCTAGGGGTAAAATTTTGTTTACCCTTAAGAAAATATACATATAAAAATAAAATAATAAAATTTAAACTAAAAACCACTTAAGTAATAGTTTTGGTCTTCATAAATTTTTGGGGTAAAATGAAGAGAGTGGGGTCACACACGACTACCAAAGAGATTGAGGGAGAGGTGTGGACAACAACCCTACCATAGCCTACTAACACTCTCACCGTAGCTCAAACTATAGGTTAACGATTACCTAGTTCAAGAGGACCCACGATGCCGTGAGGGAAGACTGCGATAGTCGCTCACGATGATTCTAAGGGGCGCGCAATAAGGCGGGGGCCTTATTCCTTAGAATCCCTTAGTCTCCCACAAGTTCACTTGGCAGAGTGTTGACTCTAGGGGTTATTGATGTCTACCAATCAGTCAAGAGGTGAGTGGCACCCTTAGAGCACGTGGTGTGTTCTGAAGGGCACGTCATACAAAAGAAACACAAGAGGCGAGTGGCACCCTTGGAGCACATAGTGCATCCTGAAGGGCACGTCGCACAAAGGAACAAATGAGGCGAGTGGCACCCTTGGAGCACCTAGTGCGTCCTGAAGGGAACGTCGCGTTGATGATGATAGAGGGAGGAACCTAGATGGCCCTAAGAGAGACAACACATTAATAAATTTTAAAACAACTTCCCTAATTAAATGTCGCCCAGTTCAGAATCTAAGTGCTAAGTCTAAAACTTCTCTAGGGGTAAATTTTTGTCTACCCTTAAGAAAATACACATATAAAAATAAAATAATAAAATTTAAACTAAAAACCACTTAAGTAATAGTTTTGGTCTTCATAAATTTTTTGGGTAAAATGAAGAGAGTAAGCAATTAATTAAAATCAATGGATATAAAATGTCAAGAAGAAATTAATTTATTTTAACTTTTGATAATTTAAAAAGGTACTGAATTAATAATAAAAGTAAAAAGAGGATAATTTGCACAACTCTCTTTTCTAGCTCAAATAAAAAGGAATGAAGGAAATGTAAAAATTAGGAAATTAGGGAAAGGAGGTAACCTAAAGAGGGAAAGAGGGGAACTCATGGTAAAAAGCAGGAAACCAACTTAAGAAAGAATCGACATTTAAGAAACTTCTAATTTTGAATTGATTTAACAATTTCTTTTTAGAGAAATCTTTTACAACCTATAAGGGAATCTAGGGACACCTAGGAGTAAATTTAGGAGTAACTTTAGGTGGGTGAGGGAAGTGAGACAATAAATAAATTAAAGAAAATAATTATTGGAGGAAAGTGGGGGATGGATGACACTTGTACGAAGGAGAATTTTTTAGAAGATTTTTATTAAAACTTAAAATTTAATGAGATTTAGGGAAAGAATGGAAGTTCTAAAATTCTATAAAAGAGAGGGAGGAGAAGGAAGAAAGGGGATCGACTATTAGCGTAACGTTACGCTGCAGGAATTGTGACTTGACTGATTTACTTGTGGGAGTTGGGATTTCTCAGCTCGGAGAGGAGTGGTAGCTCGGCCTTGCGAGGCGAGTTGGGAACTAGACGTACCATCTGGATAGTGTGTGGCTCCTTTGTGACTCAGGGGGCTAAGGGGGAAGCCGAGTACCCCTAGCATTGGCTGGGAGGTACCGGTGAGGTCTCGACGATCGGCGAGCGGGAGCGGCACAGAGCGCGCGAACATCATTCGAGGCGGGCGATAAGGCAAAGGTACACTTGCTTATTTTGTAGAGTGAATGCATTTGGATTTGTGATTTAGAACTGCATATGTATTGGGTAGGTAAACCGATTGTTTGACTTATGTCTTTCAGTACGACCTTGGCATTGGATTATCTCGCTTCCTTGTTGTTTAAATTCTGCACCTAGACTGATATAAGCCCTGTGATCCCTTCGATGAGATATCCTTAGAGCCCTAGCCTTCCCTTCTGCTGTCAGCATTTTTTTTTATGTTTGTATTCGGAGATGAAATTATTTAACTTTAATCTGTGTTTAGTTCTGGTCGGATTGACTGGTTTTTATGACTTCGGCGATTGCGATAGGTGATCGCTACAAAATATTATTCCTGAGTTTGTTGATGAAGAACCTCTCCCTACGTTCCTCTACTGTCATGACAATTTTACACTTGGTTGCATTTTAAATCTTGTTGGATAATTCTATGAGGCGTTCTAAGTATTGTTGATAACTAAACTCTGCCTTTATAGTAACGAATGTTAGGCTCTACGCTCGCATACTTGTTGACCAACGATTGGCTTGTCCTCTACATTTATTTTTATTTTTATTTATTTTTAATGGATTATTACCCTGAGTTAATCACCGGTCAGGCAATGGGCGAGTCTTGGTTTCTGCTATAAAACCCTTTTTATTTTCTGCACTACCACCTTAGATCAGTTGTAAATTTTGAGGTAGCAGTTAGTTTATCAGGGCGTTCTCGTTGCCATATATCCACTGGTTTAAGTCTGAGTTTACACCTGGGCGATTCCTTGAGTGATTTCTTTTACCTTGTGTCTTAATCACTTAGCTGATGAAATTAAACTGGGTAAATTTTTTTTTTATTGGCAAAACTATCCTTGTCTACGATTGGGTTGAGATGAATGCGTTCACCCTCCCTTACTGTCACCACCTTGTTCCTTACCAGTTGTTTCATCTCCACTACTGGATCACGATTTCATTTGTGTTGCACGGATCTAACTGTTACTGCATTGCCTTGAGGGCATTGTCTGCACTGTTAAACCACCGTTTATACCCACGCACGCATGACAGTTTATGGTCATGAACCCATGTTTTAAATTGATTTCGATTAGAATTTATCGATGCTAGTACTAAAGCGCCTAAGCCACAACTATAGAATTGATCGTTCTATTAGGGAGCTTGCGTTGAAGCTGTTGCCATTCTTGGGACAACGATTTACTTATGCCTGTTGCTAGTCGATGCTCCTTCCTTGATTTATGTAAAAATTTAGTACATTTAAGAGCTCCTTGCATCTATCTCCAGGCAACAATTCTCAAGGCCGTAATCTCTTTAATGTTGACAACGGTAAACTGTATCTTTAAGAAGTGACAGTGGATATGGCAGTAACCTTCTAGTTTTGCATGATTCCTTCTTTATTTGACAGTAAATTTGCAGAACCTTAAACGTTTGGACCCCCCCCTCCACTTGTTCTCCATACCACTTGGAAACAAATCTACACTCTTAACCTCCTTCAGGATGACAATTTGAGAATATATAACACATTTAAACATATTATTATTGACATGTTTTTCCCATAAAATGAAGGATGTGTCAAAGCACTTATTTCACATGTGATATTCATTAGTATTGGCTATTTTTTCAATTTGAGAATATAGAACACATTTAAACATATTATGATTGGCATCATTTTCCCATAAAACAAATGATGTGTCAAAGCACTTATTTTTGTTTGACATGCATGCATAATGTAAGGAAGCCAAATGTTTAATGGAAAGAAAATTATTTGCTACATATTCAAAGTACTATTATATATGTCCAGGTTTGTAGTAATCAATGTTGGGGTCTGCTTTATTTCAGCTTTTACTAATTTAGAATTCCATCATGATGGAGATGGAGCATAAGGCCAATCGAATTTCACCCAGGCCATAACTATTCTCATTGTTAAAACCATTCGAGTATTTATTACGGTTATTTCAGGGTTATTCAATTGAAGCTTATGCCTTTTCCATCGAGATCATTAATTTTATTATACTTTGTCTTGTAGTAAGTTATTACCTTCCTAATAATAAGACATGCATTGATATATCTTTTCCCGTAATGAATATGAAATAAGTTAAATCGCATCTCTCAATCCTCAAAATTGCAGTGTGAAATTACTTGAACAAAACGAGGTTGAGAAATTCATTTACAAGTACCAATTTTCAGAATCAAAGTTAGATCAACATCAAATTTTGTCAACTTGAAAAAGGAATTATCAAAATTTATTTTATTTTATTCAAAATTGTTATTTTTATTATTATTTATTCAAAATTCTTATTTCAATTTTACTGCCAAATTTTGTCCAACTTAAAAAAAATACTTGCTATCGCGTGAATGAATACTAATAGTAACACCTTTTTATTTTCAAATATAACAAGTTACTAATCGTATTTAGAAGAGTTTTACGACAATTCAAAATTGTAGTTATGCCCTTGTGTTTCTTGCTATTCTTCATGTAATTCCTTTAGCTCAATTGTTTTCTTTTTATATTGCGTAATGGATTGAATAATCATAACAAATTATTTTATTTGGCACCATGATAGGTATGAAGGGCATGTGTGTAGTCACTTCATCTGCCACTAGAAATGTTATCTATAGTTGAATTAATGAATGATTAATTCTGCGCCTTGAAGTAAAGTAGATGACTACCCTTGCTTCTTGATTTAAATAAAGTTGTTTTCATTTCGTTCACACTTATGTCATTTCATGACGGATTTCGTAATCAAATTCTCTTGCACCGTGGAATTCTTATAATGTGTGTTGATTCATAGAACTTTGTCACTCAACGATCGTCCTTGATGTTTGTTGATTTAGCATATTTAGTTGGTCTAGATTGTGTCGGGCGGGATGTAGACACCTCCATGTTCCTCAGAACAGTCACCATCCCTGACACCTTAAATGGTTAAAATCGATGGGAACCTGGGCTTGAGCATTGCTTATCTGTCTTGGAGGTTCTAACCATTGCAGGGTAGGATGGGAGGGCAGTCAGTCTTATTTATTGTCGGTTGATTGTCGTTATTTTCTTGCAGATGATTGATGTGCGTCTTAGATCGTTATGTTGTTGTTGTAGTTGCACATGCCATGTCCGTCGTCGTATGGTGACTCTGAGTCAAATGTATTTATTATCATTGTACACACGCGCACACACACAAAAAATTTGCACTTGTTATAAGAGGTTGTCGTTGTAACGAGGAGGTTCCTTACAAAAAGGATACACATAGCACCCATGGTTTCTTTTCATGTGGAAAATCTATCTTACAAGTTCATGGATGCATTCAATGAGAAAATATTATTGTTTCTAATGACCCTAGTTTCATGCATAATGTTATTAATGTCAATTTGAATAAAATGTTTCAAGTACCTACAAATAATATTCAAAGCACATAGGTTGAAGGTGAAAATATTCACATTTTTAAATATTTGAAGATTACAACGGAAAAATATGTGTTGCTTTCATATTTTTATGCTATGGACATAAATGAGGTGGATGTTGTTCTTGGATATCCTTGGATGGCCACAATTGGTACAATGAATATTAATGTGGAAAAGAAGTTTGTGAAACTTTCCTATAAGAAAAATAAAGTTCTATTGCAGGATGTGTTTCTTAGTAAGAAAGAAGGGCCCATGGGGGAAAGCAAGGAATTTTTTGTAGAATTTGAAGTTGCATGAGAGGCAGATTCTACAGAAGGACATGAAGCAAAGCTCTAGGAATGAATCAATAAATAAGACAAGGAGATCAATGAATCAAAGGAACACCATATTGCAGAGTTGAAGAAAAAATATTGATTCCTAAAGTTGTTGTATATTGCCATCCACACCATATAGATAAACAATAGTCAACAAGGCAGGGGCATGCACATCAACAAACTTATTATGAATCATCATAACACCATAAACGAAACCAATCAAGAGATGTATGGAGGAATACCAACACTATAGGATGATATCAAGATAGAGCAACCATCCCATTGCACCAAAGGTGTGATAAGGATCCAGATCATGGTGGAAATGTATCAGTTGGATATCATGTGTGTGTTCCATTAGGATGGATAGTTGGTCATACTTGGTACCAGTTGGCTACATTGCATAGCCAGACATATTGCATGGTTGGCTACATTGCTTAGTCAGTGATATTGCACTCTCAAAATTGAAAAACGTCCTTCTAATTTTAATCGTGAAGATGGCTACAAAATTAGCCAATATTCAAAGCCCACCATTCATCTCCTTCATCATTAGGATTCTTCTTAGTCACGTGATTATCTCAATCCTTTCCCTCTTCATTATTTTCCTCCCTCTAAAATTCCCTTTTTTCATTAATCTTCTATTTTCTTCTCTATGAAGTTCACCTTCATCTTAGTAATTCTCTTTTGCCTAATCACCTGTGGGACTAGCCTATGGCTGAGAAACCATGACTCGGGGGCATCTAAGCTGTCAAAATCACTTAGGGATCGCACCCGACAACCAAACCAACCCTTAACATGGATGGTTTTTTTTCCTCACAGGTTTCAAACGGATGACCTTAACATCACAGAGTGCCTTAACAACACACTCCGTCGCAGACTCTCCTACACCTTGTGGACTATTTTCTTATTAATATTAATTATCTCATATGAACAATATTAATTTTCTCACTTTATTGAAGCTAAGGATATCTTATTTTTATCTCCCAATCTCAAAGTAACTCATTACTTTATTATCTTATTTTTATTACCTAATCTCAACAACTATTTTAATCTAATCTCAAACTAACTTATAACTTTATTAATTCCCTTTTATTACCTATTCTCAAGTGCCAATTCAATATTATTTCCATATTGCTCCTTAAATACAAACCACAACGCTCTTGTTTCAAGATACTAACTTCATTTATCCACTAGAAATCTTGAACATTTCAAAACCTCATGTACATCTTTATTCAAAAAAATAACAAATTAAATTATTATATTATAATATTTTTAAATTATCTAAAATAATGATTTGTGAAAAATTTAACATACTTAAATATAAATTATAATAAGTGAAAAAAAAAAAACATAATGTATTTTTAAAAATGATTTTCATTACTACTCTTTTAACCACTCCCACTTTATTTTATATTATAAATTTAATTTTCTCATATTAATTTTATAAAAATTGTGTTCTTAAATAAAATGAAAAAAAGATTGTTAAATCCACTTTATTTTGTATCTCAATTTTAATTTTCTCATATTAACACTCCCTAAATACAAACCACTACTCTTTTAACAACATCAAACTCCCACTTTATTTTATATTATAAATTTAATTTTCTCATATTAACCCTATAAATATTGTGTTCTTAAATAAAATGAACAAAAAGATTGTTAAATCCACTTTATTTTGTATCTTAATTTTAATTTTCTCATATTAACACTTCCTAAATACAAATCACAATACTCTTGTTTCAAAATAATAGTTTCATTTACCCACTAGAAATCTTTGAACATTTCAAAATCTCATGTACATCTTTATTAAAAAAAAAATCTAACAAATAAATTAAATTATTATATTATAATATTTTTAAATTATCTAAAATAATAAATTGTAAAAAATTTAACTTATTTAAATGTAAATTATAATAAATAAAAAAATATAATGTATTTTTAAAAATTATTTTCAAAAACTATTTTAATTTCTTTAAAATTATATTTTTTTGCTAAAAAAGTATTGAGAAAAGCTTTCGAATATTATTATAGTTTTGAAGATTTAGGAGATTAGGAAAGTTGCTAATGTGGCAAATATTTTTAAATTGAGATCTAATATGGGTATATGAAGGGTAATCCAAGAGAAAGTGTTTTAGTGTTACAAGGGCAATCACTATGTAGCTAGTGAGAGTTTGTTCTTATTTTACCAATGCTGATTTTCTTCTTTGCACTTCTCAAAACTACGGGATAATTTTGATCTTGTAAATTAGGGTTGACCACCTCCTTGTAGTTTCTTAATTAACTTTTATCCAATAATTCTTTAAAGCACCACATATTCTCCTTAAATTTAGAAGTGATAATATTTGTAATATTATCAATATTATGCATGATGGCTTCTTCTTGTATCCCCAATGATTTAGCCAAGATTTGACATCTTTATGTCTGAGACTTGTGGTTTTAGCTAAAGTTTGAAGTAATTTTGGGGAGCCTCTTGTCATGCATGTTGTTTATCTTGTTCTTGTAAGTTAGATATCTAATCATAGAAATGCTCTCAATGGGGGAGAGACTTGCTTCTATGAGGAAGATAGGATAGGGTGTATTGCCCTTAAGTTTGTGATTATAAGTAATAAAATTATTTTGGATATGTTCTATCTTTCTCTAGGATTCTCTAGATATATTGTAACCCCATCCATCCAAAGTCAAAGGTATGTTGATTTACAATTTTTTTCGAGCCCATAATAGGCTTTTTGCCCTCTAGTACTTGTATGAAGGCACTTCTTTCAAGCTATTGTTGTCATAAATAAAAGTATAGTAGGTGATCCTTTTGGATTTAATTACCATAATCTGTGTTTTATCACTGTTCACAGTCATGCCCATGCTAGAGCAGAGGTCCTTGAGGGTCCTTGAGGGTTATTAGTTGTTTATCTAGGTTATAGAGACTCTTCTCCATAAGAACAATATCATCAACAACACAACCTGCATCCTCCAAACAATCTTTTAACTTATCCAAACAATCTTTTAACTTATCAATATAGACGTTGAAAAATGATAGGGGATAGGGGACAACCTTGCTTGACTCTTATATTATAGTTAATTTCTTCCAACCAGCCTTTAGTGTTCTAAACTTGGCAATAACTAGTCATGGGCACAACGTCAAAAGCTTTTCTAAAACCAACAAAACAACAAAGGAGATTGGTTTTATCATTACAACACTTCTCTCCAATTATCCTAAATGTAACTTGGTGGTACACAATAGAATGGTAGCCTCTAAACCCAACCTGGCCTCTAGCTCTTTTTCAATGGCTTTCTAGCCATGTGTTGATCTTCATTTCCAAAATACTTCCATATCACTTAGCTAAAATGGGGCTAATCATAATGGTCCTATAATTAGAGGGATTTTTTTTATTATCGCTTTAAAAAATAGATACAATGAGGCTTTGAATCCAAAAACCATTATATAACAACTTAAACCATTTTAATATTCACATTTCAATTGTTTTCTTAATCTCTCTAAATTTACACCCATTTTAAATAAATTTATATTACCATACCATATATAAATTAGAAGGGTCAATCCCTAGAGGTAGATTTGAAAGTAGTAGTCTAAATGTTATACAAAATGAATGTTTTCCTGTGATTTTTCCCAAAATCCTGCAACAAATTGTTAGATCTTTAAATTTGAGTGATTATTTTTGTATAATCTAAGTGTCTCATGAGTTTTTCAGCATGTTGAATTCATTTCTACATTCAAAATTGAATTTTAAACAACAAAGATTTCTTACAAATTTATTTCCCGGGAAAAAAAACCATTTCCTAAAATAATTAAACAATACCAAATTAAAATGTATATCAAAGACTTAATGTGATCACATGATAGACCTACCCATTAAATAACGTGCCTTGATCCTATTTCCATATAAAGTGTCTCACACATTCTCTCTCACACGTTATTATAAGAGGGTATTATTGCTCAAACTATTGTGTTTTGTGATTCCAGACACATCAGCCGTCAAGGTCCAACTACTCCCAATACAAGCTGTGTCTCATGTCTAACAAATATTTACGTACAATATTTTTTATGGGAAATGTTGAATAGATCCATAACTGAAGCACAGTTTGAATTCAACTCTGCAATTAATGAAATCAATTGTGACTCAGGTCATGCTACGTTTGTGAGCTACGTTCCAGATACGGTGGCAACTCAATGGATCAGATACGGTGGCAACTCAATGGATCTTAAGTTAATGCTGCGATTTCCGCTCATTAGAGTTGTGCAAAAAATACATAGGAAAGGTATTTTATACTAATATATTTTTTTTTAAATGAAATACATATACTTAACTCTAATCTATTTCTTCGTATTGTTTCTTGTGGATAGATTCATACAACTCGCGTGTGGTCATGCACAGAACAATGCAGAGAACGATTCCAAAGAGACATACACATCCCCACACC
>ML815718.1:105013-126932 GCA_009831015.1 Picea engelmannii
CAGTGTTGAACCAACAGATGCTATTCCCAGCGAGAAAGCAGAATATATACACCTGCTTTGTCCAAAATAACAAATTAAATCTCATAAGAGACAACACCAATCAAGCTATAACACTACAACAGCTAAAAATATGTTAAACAACAGAAAATTATAACATGGAAGTAATGTATAAGATTATTTCAATTCCTTGTAGTTATCATGCGAAGAAACTTATGATATCCTGAAGCTTCATCTTAGAATGCCTAGTACACTTTGCATGAACTCTATTATAGACTTTAGAAAAATCCATCCCTCTATCTGTGTAAACGATAACAAAATTAAATAGAATTTGGAAAGAATGTAACCTGCCAATAATCCAATGGATGGATGATTTCACTGAGAATTAGCCACTGAACACCATAGCCCACCATTCCCAAGCTCATTCCAATGCCAAGAACAGCCCAGGTTGGTAGAAATGCGCACGCCAGTCCAGACAGCCATCCCATGACTTTTCCAAGGTCCGAGGCCACCGCCAAATTATTCAGCTGGAGTTGATTAATTCCCATAATTTTCTTCAAATCAGAAGAGTAATCAGAAAAGTCAAAGTTGGTGCCATTGATAGATTGCAGCCATATCGCTGCTATAAAACAACGCCAGCGTTTGATGGCCAGTAGGTTAGAGCGAGGCATATTGCAGCTATCATCCAGGGCACAGCAATAACCGCATTGCATTATGCTAGCAGTGGCCATTTTTATGGGCGAAAACTATGCCCATGGCCAATTACTGTGACGGTAAAGTCTTCTCGTGTTCTCCCCCAACGAATACGCAACCAAGAGGCGAAGTCTTAGTCTTAGTCTTCTCATGGGGTCAAAACGTAGACGATATATTCTTCTCTTGGTTTGAAAATCAAGTCTAAACGTTTTACCTTTTCGTAGTTTTTTTTTTTTTCTTTTTCCATATTTTTCGGTCTGGGATATTTTTTTATCAATCGGCTATCTTGAAATGGTAGATTTAATTTTAAAGAATTTTTTTGGAGAACTTTTTGTAGTTTTTTTTTTCCATCTTGTTCGGTTTGAGATATTTTTTTATCAACAATTTCACCACTAATTAATTATATAAAATAATCGTTAACAAAAAACAAAATCTGCAATTTCACCACTAATTAATTATATATTAGCACAGTTATAAGTCATTTGTGGTTGGTGAATTGGGAAGTAATCGAGCTCGGGGTATTAAATAATCGCAAAAGGGTGCATTAAATAACTGACGTGGTAAGAGCTCCAGGCAGTGAAATCCTGCCCATTATTAATAGGTGTACCTTTTTAGGCTTAAAAATAATCATTATCAAAAAAACAATATTCTTTGCTAATTGTTCTACAAAATGGTTTTTTTCAGGAATCCAAAAAAAAAAATATAAATTTACAGGAATCACTACTTTTTGTTTTGTTGTTTCAGAAATGGATTCAGCCTACTAAAAATCTCCCTAACACTTAGATTGTACAAAAATAATCACTCAAATCTACAAATTCAATAATTTCTGACTAGATTTCTCTTAAAAAAAAAAAAAAAAATCAAACTACCAAAAACAACAAATCAAATTTCATTCTTTAAAAAACATTTTATTTTTTAAAAAACATTAAACATAACACCCAAATTTCATTCTATAAAAAACATTAAGACATTAAGCGTGACTTTTAAGTACCCTTTACCAAAGATGAAAAAAACATTTTCACTATCAAATTCCGTAATGGTGAGAACATGACTTCGCTTCCGATTTTCTCTGTGGAAAGTAAGAATACAGTGGCCTTCATTGACGCCGACATCCTAGGACGCGCAAAAAATTTCCGATCCTTTCCGTAACTGATGGAATCCATAGCGAAAACTTTGAGCCAGCCTGATTATAAATGGTTATTTTGAAATTTAAATGGTCTCCGTTGTTGTTTGTCAATGGATATTTTATTGAGTTATTTAGTGAATTTTTAATATAATATTTATATTAACAATTAAAAAAAATATATAGATGATAAAATATTTATTTTTTTCCATGATCAAATCTGTATATGAAATCATTTTGTTTGTGGGATAAAAAACATATCTTACTTTTTTTGGATTTGAATCTGTAATTTTTTAGGAGGAAACACATGTTCTTAACCATTAAGTTCATTCAAGTTATGAAAACTTTACACTTGATTTGATAGAAGATTTAAGCTTTTATAAATATTATAACCTGTAACTTAACAAGAACAAGGCTTATCACTCACACCTACACCTACATTGAGTAGAAATTAAACCAAAATAAAAAGGAAAACAATTAGTTCTCCTAACCAATTGAACTAAACTCTTCACTATTACACAAAGAAAATTTTACCAAGTGTACAATTATAATCATTTGAGAATTAACAATGTTAATTTAAAAGAGTTATAATTACTTTTACACAAAAACAAATTTGGCACAGGCTAAGGTCCAAACGAAATGGACCTTTGCTGGCAGTCCTTTTATGATGTCCGGACTCCTGTTGTCGATCACCTCCGCCCTCCGGCCAACTACCCGTCCATACACGCCATCCCATACAAACCATCCATACATCCCCACCATCACTTCACCACCTACCCGTCCATACATCCAAACCATACAACCCCGTCATCAATTCACCATCTATGTGTCCCTCCTCCACCTAAATCCGCAACGAGCATCCGCGTCCCGCCTCATCCCGTTTCCTCCCGCCGATTATTTCTTTATTGGACTCTATAGCAGTGCAGGGTATTCTTTCCCAACATACTTGAAGCCATTGCAACATCCACAACAATAGCCACAAAGGTTAAGGCTCAAATCTATTTGGCGTGACGTCCAGAAATGCAGAAACAAAAGTCTGTTGTAGTATTGTTCCAACCCTCTGCCCTGCAAATGTTTTGATGCATTCTTGGTCTATTAAATTCCTGGTAGCCAAACGAATTTAAAGATGCTCCAAGGACTTTCTTAAAGGTGTATGACGTTGCCTCTTGTTTGTTGTCCTAAGGCTGTCAAACGCTGTAGATTTTCCAAAGATCAAATTGAGGTTTGTAGACTGTCTTTTGAGTAGCATTTGCAGGTGTCCTTTCTCCCTAGCCTTCCTGCCTTAGCATTTTTCCAAGCCACCTCAAACAACCTACAAACGGTGTATATGGTTCTCTGTTGAGTGCTGATCTGAGTGCTGAATTCACATTATAGTTGGGGTTTCAAATCTGTAATGCAGGCTGGTCTAAGTTAAATGCAGATTTTGGTTGGGGTATTGGATACTTGTGACATTTATCAACATATTTGTAATACAAATGAAATCTGATTGATGCCATACCTATGCTGGGCTTTATCATTATTGCTCCTGTTTTTGTTCATGGCATATGCATGGTGGTTATAATTTGAGATTGAGATAAAGGGACAGTTGAATACATGCTATATAAGTCGTTGAATGGATGTTTGGCTATAAGTTTGTTTACAAATCTGTTGTTCATTGACCAAAGATGTTTACAAATATATTGTTAGCATCTTGTTGTCTTAACAATCCATTTCTATGCAAAGTTTATTGCAAGATTTGTCATGGGCACATGTTGATGCTTCATCATTGTTTCCATCCATAAATAAGCATACTTGCATTTATCTTACCGTTCCATTGAATGATGATGATGAATGGTCTATACGTGCTATGCTCTCATGACTACATTAATACTTGCACTTAAAATATTTTATATTGCATTCCATTGGTTATCAATGATGGATCGTGATGCATTGACATAGAAGTTTGGTATTCTTGCAAGCAATCTTAAGAATTTATTTTTTCCTTCTCTAATTCATTATGTGTCGTCATTTTTAAGAATTCAGTATGTGCATCTGAACATAGGACATTTTTCAGGACATACTTTCCTTCAACTTACACGCTTTCCTTCTTTGAACTTTCACTCCCTCCAGCCATTATGTGCTACAATCAAGCTTCTACATTTGTAATCTGATTGACAGGATCTCTCTCCGTCCATCTCTCATGAGAAAGAAAGGAAAATGAATCTCTTCTTGCCTTCCCTTCCCTACAAATGCAGTGCACAGGACAGGTAATCCATGGGATAATTGTGTGGTGTTAGCATGCTCTGTATTGATATTTTTTCAAGTCTGGTTCATGATTTGGCTAGATGAATGATGATAGATCACAATTGCTAATTAAATCTGAGCTAATTAAATATTCGAAAAGATCTAACAAGTTTTCCTCACTCTAAGAACAAATTTGTGTTTATGATTGAAGATCTTAACTAATTGCTTTGCTGGTTTATATTTTTTAAGGAAATTTAACTTAGATCTGAAGTCTCTTAAGTCTAAATCATTAAAGTAGATCTGAAAAAGTTAATATATTGTTTGCAAGGAAAATCATTGTTTCATGGTGTTAAAATCTTGATCCATTTGTTCATTTCACCCTAACACATTGTTGGTTTAAATTTTTAGGAATCTTTGTTGGATTTAGATCTGAATTATTTTAAGTTTCATTATTCAAAGAAGATCTGAAATTTTTACTCACTTTCCAAGGGCCAATTCATGCTTTAAACATGCCAAATCAGACAACACATTTGGTTCATGGTTATTGCACATAAGAGCATTTTCTAAGTTAAGTGGGAAATCTGGAAATTTATCTTAAGGAGGTTCATTCACAAATATTTCAAAGCAACTTCAGACTTTCTTAAAGTTAAGTTTCATTGTGGTTGGAGTACAAATTGTTGAGTAGCCACACACCTTGATCCATATTTTCATGCAATAGTACTTAATCAACTCTAATTTAACTTTCAGCACATAACACCATTTAAAAGATCAACTTATTGAATTTGGGACAAATTCATTTTCTTGGGTTTCATGATGGTAAGTAATTATTGAATCATCTTCCAAGTTGGATTAAATTGCCACATTTCAGCTTGCAAATTGTTGTGAAGAATTTATATTTTAAGGAGAAATGATTTGTTAATCATTCATAGATCTATATATCCACTTACATATATGGAGTTTACAATGCTTCTTGGCTGATTAAGGAATTGATTCTATTGTGGTAATTTCATCTTCACATATGGTTAAGGCTCAAATCTATTTGCAAACATTTGTTCATACATCCACTTAAGGACACTTGATAAATCCAGTTCTCTTTTGCAAGTTTCAAACACTAAGGGTTAAGGAATCACTCTTTCTTATGATCATTGCTCATATCTTGCAATTGGTCAATTTATTTGCTCAGCGTAAGCTTCAATCACACCATTATTACATTCTATAGGGAATTGTGATCTTGAGTAAATTGTAATTTCTAGCACTTTGTATCTTCCGAGAATTGGATCATTTTATTTGGAGCAAATTACATTAAAACTTGCAGCATATATTTAAGTGATTTGTACTCTCATTTAGGAAAACTTCATCTTTGATTTTAAGTCTAGAATATACATCATTGATCATAAACTTAAATCAGATAATTAACTAACCTATACCCTTTCTCACTCACTGAAATGATTAGGCTTAGTTAGTAATTAGTAAGTCCCCTTCCCCTAGGCTAGGATCATTATTAGTCTAAAGAAAGAAAGGTAAAGCCATTGAGGTGACAATGGTGGCTTGCCTAAGTTGCCATTGGGTTCTCATCACTTGTGCTTAGGAACTTTTGCACCAAGTGAGAATCTGAGTGTTAACACCACCTATCGAAACTAACTTGACATTGCCACTGGGATGCTCTCAGATATATCTACCCATTGAACAACATAAATGACAGTTATGTCGCCATCATCTGTGGCCCCCAACTTCCCTACAACAAAGTAGTTTTTGGTATCAAATTAGGGTTTTCAAAGTTCCCCTCTTCTTCGACCTCATGGCCCATCTCTTTCTCTTTGTCCTTATTGTCAATAGGATCCACATCCCAATAGATCATGGATATGTCATCGTCATCTTGTGGATCTTCATGCTGGAACACAAGAGACACATACTCATCTGCAAAACCCTCCTAACAATCAAAGAAGGCTTTGGGTTTGCGCAATCCATGGGATAAACTCAACGTCCACAGTAGATGAGAAATCCTTAAGATCAACAATGTTTGTCTCATTTTCAAATGAGAGGATTTGTATGATCTCATCTATCTCTATACTAGAAGAGTTAGACACTTATATTATCAACCAACTTTATATGCTCAGTCCCATATGAGCTGGAAAATGGATGTTTTCCAGTTTGATCTATTACTATTTAGTACTTTGACACAACCAAAATCTCTTTAAGTTTTTCCAGTGAATGTGAATGTAGGCTTATCTTTGACAACTTTGCTTTCTTTGGCTTAAGAATTCATGGAGTTGAAACACAACAGAGAAGGGCAGACTTACACTATGTACAAGAATTTTCTCTTGATTCATGCCAGAAACACTCCCACCCAAGCAATTTTCAATAGTTGTATCAAATGCTTTGTCGATGCTCCTTTCTGCAGTTATAGCATTTGATCTCTTTGAATTTTCCTTCCAATTGCAACAAACAAGTTGTTGTTTGTCGGTTCTTGTTCCATGTCTTTCCGCCAAAATTTGTGAGAATGGATGTGGTTTTTGGGTGTTTTCTTTGGTGGTCATTCTTGAACCTTGAGGTGTTATAGAATCAATGTTACATTTATTTTTATAGGAACTTTATCGCTGGGTTCAGAATATCACTTACGGGAAATAAAAATATCGGGAATTATCACAAAACTTAAAAGAATATAAAAATAGTCAGTTGTTTTTCAAATTTTTAAACATTTAAAGAAACAACAACATCAAACAAACACATTACTACATAAATATGAAAATAAAAATGATATATATGATAGGCGTAGGCTAAAGTCCAAACGAAATGGACCTTTGTTGGCAGCCCTTTTCCGGCATCTGGACTCCCGTCGCCGATCACCTCCACACTCCGGCCAGCTACCCGTCCATACACCATCCATACATAATCCACAAATCATCCATACATCCCCGCCATAAATTCACCACCTACACATACCACCTCCCACTTGAACCCGCTGCGTCGTCTCATTCCTCATTATCGTAAGGCCCGGTGGCTTTGCTTTTCACATACCCACGCTATGTCCAATTGAAGGAAGGATGTTTTACTGCTTCTATCCCTTGCTATATGGGATATTGACAGCCTATCACCACTGGCTCTATTCTATCTATCCAACAAATAGATCTATGTAGGAATTAGTTCGTTCGATGCTTTAGATTCTTTACTCTGCTTCTGAACCATTTTGAGGACTCAGGGATACTCAGGGAGAACTTTGAACCGAATGCCGTAAGATTATGCTCAATAGAGAAAGGTATTAAACTCTGAATCTAACGCCATAATATTATTATATTCGCGATTTGGTTTTTCTGGCTATTGGACTTTGTCTCGTACTGTATATTGACTGAAATTTATATTACATACAGACCTACCTAAATCTAAAATAATTGAAGCAAATGTTACAACAAGAATTATGATCCTATAAGCCTTCTTTCAAATATCAGATCGAATGCCTCAATGCATACTTGGTGTAAAGTAGGTGGCCAATCCAAAGTCAGTAATCTTGATGGGCAACGAAGGAGACTTTGTTGCAAGAAGAATATTTTCTGGCTTCATATCCCTATGCACAACCCCATTATCATGACAATATTTCACCACTTCCATGAGATGCTTGAACAATCTTGCAACATCGGGCTCAAAATATCTCCCCTGTTTCTACAACTAGTCAAAAATCTCCCCACCTACACATAGCTCCATTACCAAATGCACATACTCCTCCTCCTCAAAGATTTCCTTCAGGGCCACTACATTAGGGTGTCCAAACATGTTGGTCATGATCTTGATCTCCAATTTCACACTCCGAACATCCTCAGATTTTACCAATTTGTCCTTTGCAATGGATTTGCACTCCAGAACCTCCCCAGTCACTTTGTCTGTACAATACCTGATCTTACCAAATTGTCCCAACCCCAATTCATCCCCCAACACATACCTATTCATCTACTGCTCACATTGTGTCAGTGACATGGGTTATTTGAGGCTAAAAGGAGCTCTGTGATATTGAAAAGAGTTCTATGATAGATTGATGTTGAAAAGAGATTTGTGATAATCATAAGTTTAGTGTATTAATTGTGATATTTGCACTATCTAATTCATCTGCTCAGACTGTGTCTAATGCATCTGCATCTGCTCTCCACAACTGCTTTACCAGAGAAGAATCCCCAATGAAGAGGATTGTTTGGTACAATTCCAATGCCCAGTTCCCTGAAGACAAACATGTGAATTCGGCTAGATATTTGCATGAGATGTTTATTCCTATATGCTTGTTTAATTAGCAACTAATGCCAAGACTTCAAATAATAAATTATCATGCCAAGACTTTGCAAACTTTATAGTGAATCCTAAACTCTGCACCATCCCCACCATCATCATGAATAGTGAATCCTTAAACATGAAACCTAAACCTAGGATCCTAAAGTAATAATTAGTAAACTGAAACCCCTAGAGCAATAAAAGATGATAATTATCTTTGATAATAAATCATGACCTTCTAACCCTCAACCTTAAGCCTTATAAACATTTATCTTCTATTTCAGATATGAACACCATGAAAATTACATTAGCGGGACAAAAGCTCAGTTACATCATCAGACCAAAGATTCGAGTATGCTAGCTGCCCTTCCCTCTATAGGAAAGGAGTAAAAATACCAGCATTGGCTCCAATGCTGAGACAATTTGTATATTTTCTTAATACCCTTATCCTCGCTGGAATCTGCAATGCTAAATCTGATTTGAAAACTTTGGTTTCCCCAAATACATTTCAAAAACTTAAGGCTAAAAAACGTTATAGACATAGAGAGAGACCTTATAATCCAATGGGACAGGTATACGTTGTAAGTTGACCACTACTGACTAGAGTAGGTAGAAAATGCATTTCCAGAGAATCCCAATGAAATGTAGCTTCAATATTGAAAATTTCAAAACTTTATGCTAGAACACACAATAGAGAGAAAACCTTGTAACCCAATCAGACAATTATACATTGTAAGATTGAAAATTACTCCCAACTAGAGTCGGTAAAAATGCTTACATTTTCAAAAGATGAAAGATAAAACATGTGATAGAGAGAAGACCTTATAACCCAATCAGACATGTATACGTTGTAACATGACCACTACTAACTAGAGTAAGTAGAAAATATATGTCCATAAAGATACATGTTGTTGTTAACAAAGAATTCAACAAGAAGCAAGGGAATCCATGAGATAAACATAAGTGCAAAAACATTGTTCACACTTCCATCAAAATCGCTTCGATTGTAAGCTAAAAGAAAATAATGATGATGATGCAATTATTTCATGGTCCACTAAGTCCATCTCTCAAGACATCTAAGGACGAATGAAGGAAACTCAATATTGAATGTTGTCCAGAAGAAGAGTTGGGGGGGAATCCAAAATGCCCGTTGAGCTGTTGTATGAAAGGGGTCAAGCATTGTTTAATCTTGGATGGTCTCTTTGTCTGTTGGTAATGGATCTAGTCTAGAAATATTGTTGAGGTCGTTGGGGATGGGGGATGCTCCTTTTGGTTGACATAGATATAGAGTCAAAAATAATGTTGCTATCAATTTGTCTCTTGGCCCCTAGCTAATGGGAGCACCATAAAGAATGAAGTAATCCTCTGGGTGGAATATAGTCTAGGAGGAGGTTCAAGAGCATGGGACAGAGCTTGAATCCCTTCTACATGTATAAGGCTAGGCATCTCTAGAGGTGCTTGGAGAAAGTGGAGAGGGTCTGAGCTCCTCAAAATAAACAATAGAATTTCCCACAAGTATTTTAATAGATGGGGCAGTAAAAGATCAAGTGCTTCACTGTCTTGACCTCTCGAAGATGGGACACTTGGAAAATCTTGTTCATTTGGGCAGTGTGGTGATTTGTCTCAACCCAGAGTCAATGTGAGCCCACCTAGAACTAGCCAAGGGGAATGCAAAGAAAGTGCACCCACTATTGAGATGTGTATGGGGGTCGGATGATGAGTCTATCTCTTGCCTCCATGCAATACTCAACATAGAAGGCCATATTTGGATCTAATGTTCCCTTGGGGTTTGTTTAATTGACCTATTCAAACTGCTTGTAAATGTCGTCTCGGATGATCCTATTCAACTCTTGCCTCCTAGGTAAGAGATGGCCAGGTGCATCTAGGGAGTATCTGAATAGAGGAATATGGTCCATTGAAATATCCACTAACTTCAAAAAAATGATTGTAAAATCATTTGTCATTTTAAAATAATTTTTTTTGTAAAGTTCTATCATTTAATTAGTTTGTTTTTTTTACAAGTTTGTCCTCTTTGTCTGTAAATGGTTGGTCACATGTTTTCAAACAATTTTAAAGGTTCTAGAGCATTTTTAAGTGTGGAATGGGGCATTTTAAATCTTGAGAAAGTTAACTTTGTTTCTCTAAAAATGTAATTGACAATTTAATTTGTCAATTCCTCAAAAAAAACAACACTTTGTGTGGCAAGAGGGCATTTGAAGGGCATGTAAGATGGTCACACAAGGTTATTTATCTTTAAATTTTAAATAAACAAGCATATTTATGGGTGTTTGAATGATCACATACCCATGATGCACATAATTGTTGATATGCATCCTCCTGTGATGAAATTATGTTCATTTCTTTTACCATCTCCTTGTACACTTTTTTGGACATCCCTACCAACATGTATTGACTTTCCCATTGCTTTTCACTTGGAATTTTCATAATCTTCCTAAAAAATGAAAAAGTACAATATTTTTTTTAAATGGACATGAAATTAAATATATCAAAACAAATTGACATTTATCAATATTCATGTGCATTCTAACACTCAATAAAACTCATATTGAGGGAGCGATTTTCGACTGAAGGAGCGACTCTGGAGAAAAATTCAATCTAGGGTTTAAACATTCACGATCTTAGCAATGACCAACATGGTTACTAAAGGGGGAGGGAATGGAACCCCCTCCTACAAGAAGGTGGTGGTGGACATAGGGAAAGGCCCATGAGGCACTGGTTTCAAAGAACCTCCGATAGGCACCTCGGGATCAGGATCAGAAAAGAATCAAGAGGGAAACCAAGAAAAATGCGATCACCTTGGGGAAGAAGCGAGAGAAGCCCAGAACGGTGCACAATAAACAGTGAACCCCAATGGGTTCGATGGGTGCAAACCATGTAAACCTAAAACAAGATTGATACCCAAGTTTATACTGGAAGACCCCCAAATGCAATTCTTTCGAGATCATATGAAGACGCATGCACTGCTCTGCAAGTTCATGGGTCTATGGCCCACAAAAAAAACATTGCGCAACTGGATAAAATACCATTGGAAGCCAAGTGGAGAATTTGAACTCCACCTGGGCTCGAAAGGATTCTTCAAAGAAGTCTTTATGAACTTGGAGGTCAGGGATAAAGTCTCTTAGGGGGGCATATTTCCATGCCTCAGCAGGGTTATACATGTACCCATGGAAGGAAAAATTCTCCCCAGAGAAAGAAACCTTTAAAAATGTCTCAGTTTGGCTAAGGCTTTACTCCTTGCTGCTAGACTATTGGCTGCAGTCCACCTTCGAATCCATAGGGAACAGGTTCAAAAAATATTTCAAGACATTGGAAGCTACTCTAAAAGGCACATATACATCCTACGCAAGGATCTTCATAGATATGGATGTTTCAGGGGCACTCCCAGAAGCCATAAGTTTGGATTTTAGGGATGAGGAATGGATACAAAGCATTTAATATGAGCAGATCTCGTTTTGATGCAGAATATGTCATGAAAATGGACACCTACTAAGAGAATGCGCTCTCAATAAAAAAAAAAAATGGAAAACACCAAGCTATAGCAGGATGAGGATGGGTTTTTGAATCCAAATAAAAAAAATAGAGGAAACAAAAGACAAGGCAAGGCCCCAATAGGAAGCAACCCAAAAGCCAAGATTAAAACAGAAGGAAGAGGCAGGCCCAACCAAGGGGAAGAAGGAGGAAAGGAAAAGACGAAAGCTAAGAAAGCCAGTGAGCAAGAAACTCATGAGAACACATAAATTCCAAGAAACAAGGGAGAACAGGGAGGTAGCGCAAGTCCTGTGGAAGGAGAAAATGACAATTTCAACACCCCAATGCAGGAGGCAGACAGAATTTGGAGATGACACCAAGTGAGGTAGTAACAGAAGACCCATATCTCAAAGACATCGTGGAAAGGGAAGGTATAGATCTACCGAACATACTGGAGCAATGGAAAAGGCAAGGAGTAGACAATGTGCCAGCAGAGCAAGTTGATCGCATTCAATATCTCTTCCTCCTAAGGGAAGAAGTGAGAACCAGAGGGATCAAGTGCATGCATGGAAAGATAGGACACTTAGGAATCAAAATAGGCGATGGACAACCACAACACTCACCCAAGAAGGCAAGGTGGAAGAAAGGAAGTAAATCAAATAACGTAGCCCTACAAGAACTAGGAGCCCTGCTGATAAACTCAGGTAAGATAAAAAATATCTTCCCCAAATCCCCCCCACATGTTTAAATGAATATTATAACATGGAATATAAGAGGCCTAAACATCCCAAGAAAGCAATGAATCCTTAAAAATAGACTGAGAAAGGAACAACTTGACCTCTGTTTCATTCAAGAGACAAAATGCACTTTAGACATAATGGAAAGAATTAGTAAAACACATTAGAGTAAGTAGAAGATGTTGGTTGTCAAAATACAACATATGGAAGGAGGTATTCTCACCTTGTGGAACCCACAATCGATGAACCTACTAGCAACAAAAGCCACGAGACACACACTTTCTGTTACCATGCAAATTATAGGGAAAACGAAAGAAATTCTATGCACTAATGTGTATGGCCCCCAGGTGATGGAGGAAAAAAGGGGAATGCTCCTAGACCTAGAGAATATAAAGGATCAAACCAAGAACCTCCATTGGATCCTACCAGGGGATTTCAACATCATCACTACACTTGATGAGAAAAAAGGAGGCACTAGTAGATTGGACAGAGATGCGGAAGAATTCTCAGCTTTCATTGACACAATGGAGCTTGTGGACATTAGGACTAGAAATGGATAGTTCACCTGGAACAAAAAACGACTAGATCACCACCAAGTAGCTATAAGGATAGACTGATTCTTGGTGTCGGAATCCATCATTTTGCAGGGACTAACTTTGGACTGCAACATCCTCCCTTGGGGGTATCAGACCACTGGCGAGTTCAATTGGAAGCTAATTTTCAAACCACACCAAGGAACAAAACATTTAGATTTGAGAAATTATGGATCGACCATCCCACCTTGAAGGAGAACATCAACCAATGGTGGTAGGAGGAATTACCGGACCAAGGGACAAGGATGTTCAAACTTTACAAGAAACTCAAGTACATCAAACAAAAACTCAAGGAGTGGAACAAGGAAGTCTTCGAAAACATAAACCAGGGGAAAAAAAGTATCGAGGAAAAAATGAGGAAGCTATAGGAATTGTGCATCAAAGAGGGATACACTGAGGATCAAAAGAGAGAAGATATCTAAATAACCCAGGAATGGGAAGCACGATGCCAACAGGAAGAAACTCGGTGGTGCCAAAAGTCTAGAATAAGGTGGCTAAAGGAAGGGGAGAGGAATACCAAGTTTTTTCATAGAACAACTATTGCAAGAAGATCTCATAACAAAATCTTGAATATTAGGGATCAGGACAGGATCAAAAGAGAATCCCACCAGGAAATAGAAACTACATTGGTCAATCACTTCCAGGGGATAGCCCAGGAACCCAACCGAGACAGATCCAAGGCCATACAAAGAATAGTTCAACACATCCCCAAGTTGGTCACGTAGGATCAAAATGTCGACCTAAGCAAACCCATTGCAAAGGAAGAAATTGACCAAGTGGTCCAAGAGATGCCCAATGGAAAGGCCCCAGGCCCAAACAACTTCATAGTGGAATTATTCAAAGCCTACTGGGAAGTGGTTAAGCATGACATTTACGGGGTGGTGGAGGACTCTAGGTGATCGACATCCATCCTGAAACCTTTAAATGTCACAATGATCACTCTAATCCCAAAATAAAATGAAGCTAGTACCCCAGACCACTATTAGCCTATAGCCTTATGCAATGTAGTTTACAAGATAATATCCAAATTCATCACCAATAGACTGAAGCCATTCCTTCCCACACTAATTTCATAGGAACAGGTAGGTTTTGTGGAAGGAAGACAAATCTTGGACAATATCATTCATTCCCATAAGATTATTCACACATTGAAAATCCAAAGGACGGGGGGGATGATAATACAACTTGACCTGTCGAAGGCTTACAACAAAATAAGGTGGCACTACATGGCTAATACGTTGGAAGATTTTGGCTTTGACCAGCACTAGATCAACTGGATCATCACTCTAGTCTCAATGACAGGCTACTCACTGCTAGCTAATCGAGCCCCAACAAAACCTTTTTGTCCATCTAGAGGTATAAGACAAGGGGATCATTATCCCCCTTCTTGTTCATTCTAATGATGGAAGGGCTAAGTAGAAGCATAAAAAGTTCAACTGCAGCTGGTGAAATAAAAGGCATCAAACCATTTTAAAATTTTCCAACCTCCACACACCAACATTTCGTTGATGATACCCTAATCCATGGCACACCCATTCTTACACATAAAAATTACTCACTTCAAAAGTGACACTAGTGTCGTCATTACAAGTGTTGTAAGTGTCACATCTTGTTCGCAAGTGTCGCATATTGAACACGAGTTTCACAACTATTGCAAACATCATACTTCCATCTTGCCTATGCCGTGCCTCTAATGACATCATAAGGACACTTAAGACACCTCAAAGACTAGTTTTGAACAGAAGAAATCACTTGACAAGGAGTACAAGCCTTTTGCCACTGAAAAAGACACTCAAAAGTAAAATTTGTATAGGAGAGTTACCTACATATTGTCACAGAGTGATGGTGCTCTGTACCCTCTTCTAGGGGAGCGTTCCAACGCTCTGTGTCCCTTTTCAGGGAGTTCTGGCCTTTTATGGGCGGAATTTGGTTTGTTGGAGGAAATCAAGGAAGAATCCCCTCAATCTTTGAAGTTGGTTGGATTCGAATATGAGTTCAAGGCATGATCTTAGGGAAGATCCACAACTGAAGGAGAGGAATACTCAACTTATCCCAAAGATATCTCAAGTGTTTGGGTCTCTCAAAGCCTATATAAGGAGGCCTTCTCATGGTGAAGGTACATGATACATGAAAATATTGGAGGTATGAAACCTATGATCTCATAGGCAACATACAATACATAAGTGGAGATTGAGAATTACACCAAACTTATGATCCCATAAGTGAGATTCCATTGAAGCATAATCAGTGTAGATTACTTGAGCAAAGGGGTTGGACAAGGAGAGTTGGAAGAAGTTGTTGCACCTTCATCAGAGGATTGTAAGTACTCTTCATTTGTTCTCATTAATATACATACATCCTTGGCCTATTTATTTCAAGTTTATGTTTGTTCCACATGAACTTGTATTTAGTAGATAGATCTGTATTTGAGCTAATCTCAGTAGAATAGGAATCTTGTTGTATCTTTGTTTGTTCTACAGGACCTATCAAGGAGCTTAGGATTGAAGCTCAACTTGGAATTTGTGAGGATAAACACCATTTAAAAGGGTACACTTTTCTTATTCCTCTTTTTTCATTAGCTTAATTAGATCTAAAAGGATGTAAGTGACCAATGATAGCACCCTTTATGTATTGGTTTTAGGGGTCTAGATACCAAGAGGGAATCTGCTTGTCCGCAGGAGGATTCACCTGTAACGAAAATTGGCGACTCCACTAGGGAGGAGCTCTGATTTTTTGTTTCCTTTCCTAGATCTTGTTTTGGTCCTTTTCCCACTTCTTGACCTTCTCCATACTATCTTTGATTCTTGGATCTATTTTATTGGCTCTTGATTTCATCACCTTCAAATTGATTAACTGAGTTTGCTTGATTCTTTGACTTTCTGGGCATTTTTTTCTGAATTTTTAGAGGCCAACGCCCCCCTACCCTTGTTATAAGAGCACTGGCGCTCCCTATTGGTCTTACATGGAGCGTTGGAACGCTTTGGTTCCCCTTACACCAGAGTGCTGCCCCTTTTCTGTGCAAAATCCTCTAGAGTTTCCTTCTGTGAAGTTTGATTTTTTCTTTTGGAACTTGCTCAGAGTCTTATCATCTCAGTACATCCTTGATTTGGCCTTCAACACTCTGCTTTTTAAGAATTGATCACCTATTGTCTGTTATTTTGACATTTTTCCTCACCTAGAATTCACTCTTTGTCTTTTTTTATTTACAGTCAACTTACTATTTTCTTCCCATTTATCTAATTGAGTGGAAGCTTTTGTGAGGAAATTCAAAGGTCTATGCACCATTCCATTTGATATTTGAGGTCATTTTCCCAAGCAATTAAGTTTTGAGTGGTTTCTCTATTCTTCCTATGTTTTCTTGGATTACTCTTCGCATTTTATTATCTTCCTTGAATGCTTGCATTTAAAGTAGCGGAATTGCATGTTTTTTGACATTTTTGGACATTGTGCATATGAAATGATGAATGTTTTCTCCTTCTCGTAGCACAATTTTCGTAGAAATGAAAAAATTGCATATTCATCTCTTTGCATAATTTCAAGTCGGTCAAAACACCATATTGTCCATGCCATTTTCCTTTTGAGTAACAATAGCTTTAAAAATCAAGCGCTAAACTAAAATTGATTAGACATTTTTACATTTTCTAGTAGAAAACCTACATTAGATTAGTTGTAGGGCTTTGGAATAGATGTGAAAGATAAATTTCCAAAGCTGCAAACAAACATAGGATCTTCTGTTAGGGAGCGGTGAAATCCTATTTCTACATTTTGTCCTGGGAAGCCCTTCTCACATAAGGGTCAAAACTGAGGTCGCATTGAGACTAGCAGAGTTACTCCCCCTACTTTGTTGGTCTTGGTGTAGATATTGCGCGTATTATGGGGGTCTCTTGAAGGTATACCCACAATGATGAGTGGAAGCCTTTCAAGTTGATTTCGGGCTAGATACCCTGTCCTTGCTCGTGGATCATACTATTGACTGTTTCCCCAGGCATCACTGTTGTAGTTGGTAACCTTAGTGGCCTATCTCTTTAGGGTCTTTACATAGGGTGACTGTGGAGGGACAAGTCTTCACGGTACCTGGAATCGACGTTGGCTAGACTCACTCGGTCTCCTTGGAGGGTATACACATGATTATGTGTGGAAGCTTGCACTAGGGTGTAAGTCCATTAAGAAGGTCGTCAACGTAACTTTTCCACCCGCTCTATCTCATCCCCTTCTTACTTTTTTCCCACGACGTTGGATTTCATCACCAACTAGTGTGCTCATTGTGAGAAGGTTTTGTTTGCTTGCTTGCTTACTAGATTTTTAGCGTATGTTGTTTGTTCTCCCTAGAAAAATATAGGTTCATTAAATCTTTAAATGCCACAATGATCACTCTAATCCAAAAATAAAACGAAGCTAGTACCCCAAAACACTACCGGCCTATAGCCTTATGCAATGTAGTTTACAAGATAATATCCAAAGTCATCACCAATAGACTGAAGCCACTCCTTCCCACACTAATTTCATAGGAACAGGAGGGTTTTGTGGAAGTAAGACAAATCCTGGACAATATCATTCATTCCCATGAGATTATTCACACATTGAAAATACAAAGGAGAGGGGGGATGATAATCCAACTTGACCTGTCGAAGGCTTATGACAAAATAAGTTGGCACTACATGGCTAAAACGTTGGAATATTTTGGCTTCGACCAACACTGTATCAACTGGATCGTCACTCTAGTCTCAATGATAGGCTACTCACTACTAATTAATTGATCCCCAACCAAACCTTTTTGTCCATCCAAAGGTATAAGACAAGGGGATCCATTGTCCCCCTTCTTGTTCATTCTAAGGATGGAAGGGCTAAGTAGAAGCATAAAAAGTGCAACTGCAGCTGGTGAAATAAAAGGCATCAAACATTTTAAAATTTTCCAACCTCCACACACCAATAGTTCGTTGATGATACCCTAATCCATGGCACACCCACTGTTACACATAAAAATTACTCACTTCAATAGTGTCACAAGTGTCGTCATTACAAGTGTTGTAAGTATCACATCTTGTCCAGAAGTGTCGCATATTGACCACGAGTGTCGCAAGTTTCCCAAACATCATACTGCCATATTGCCTATGTCTTGCCTCTAACGACATCATAAGGACACATAAGACACCTCAAAGACTAGTTTTGAAGAGGAGAAATCACTTGACAAGGAGTACAAGCCTTTTTCCACTGAAAAAGACACTCAAAAGTCAAATTTGTAAAGGAGTGTTCCCCTACATACTGTCAGAGAGCGCTAGCACTCTGTACCCTCTTCTAGGGGATCGTTCCAATGCTCTGTGTCCCCTTTGAGGGAGCACTGGCCTTTTTTGGGCGAAATTTGGTTTGTTGGAGGAAATCAGGGAAGAATCCCCTCAATCTCTAAAGTTGGTTGGATTCGAATATGAGTTCAAGGCATGATCTTAGGGAAGATCCACAACTGAAGGAGAGGAATACTCAACTTATCCCAAAGATCTCTCAAGTGGTTGGGTCTCTCAAAGCTTATATAAGGAGGCCTTCTCATGGTGAAGGTACATGATATATGAAAATATTGGAGGTATGAAACCTATGATCTCATAGGAAACATACAATACAAAAGTGGAGATTGAGAATTACACAAAACTTATGATCCCATAAGTGAGATGCCATTGAAGCATAATCAATGTATATTACTTGAGCAAAGGGGTTGGACAAGGAGAGCTCAAAGAAGTTGTTGCACCTTCATCAGAGGATTGCAAGTACTCTTCATTTGTTCTCATTAATATACATACATGTTTGGCCTATTTATTTCAAGTTTATGTTTGTTCCACATGAACTTGTATTCAGTAGATAGATCTGTATTTGAGCTAATATCAGTAGAATAAGAAGCTTGTTGTATCTTTGTTTGTTCTATAGGACCTATCGAGGAGCTTGGGATCGAAGCTCAACTTGGAATTTGCAAGGATAAACGCCATTTAAAAAGGTACACTTTTCTTCTTCCTCTTTTTTCAATAGCTTAATTAGATCTAAAAGGATGTAAGCGACCAATGATAGCACCCTTTATGTATTGGTTTTATGGGTCTAGATACCAAGAGGGAATCCGCTTGTCTACCGGAGGTTTCACCTGTAACGGAAATTGGCGACTCCATTGGGGATGAGCTCTGATTTTTTGTTTCCTTTCCTAGATCTTGTTTTGGTCCTTTTCCCACTTCTTGACCTTCTCCATACTGTCTTTGATTCTTGGATCTATTTGAATGGCTCTTGATTTCATCACCTTCAAATTGATTGACTGAGTTTGCTTGATTCTTTGACTTTCTGGGCATTTTTTTATGAATTTTTAGAGGCCAACACCCCCCTACCCTTGTTATCAGAGCACTAGCGCTCCCTACTGGTCTTACATAGAGCATTAGAATGCTCTAGTTCCCCTTACACTAGAGCACTGCCCCTTTTCTTTGCAAAATCCTCTAGAGTTTCCTTCTGTGAAGTTCAATTTTTTCTTTTGGCACTTGCTCAAAGTCTTATCATCTTAGTACATCCTTGATTTGGCCTTCAATACTCTGCTTTATAAGAATTGATCACCTTTGTCTGTTATTTTGACATTTTTCCTCCTTACCTAGAGGTCACTCTTTGCCTTTTTTTATTTACAGTGAACTTACTATTTTCTTCTCATTTATCTGACCGAGTGGAATCTTTTGTGAGGAAATTCAAAGGTCTATGCACCATTCGATTTGATCTTTGAGGTCATTTTCCCAAGCAATTAGGTTTTGAGTGGTTTCTCTATTCTCCCTATCTTTTCTTGGATTCTTCTTCGCATTTTATTGTCTTCCTTGAATGCTTGCATTTAAAGTAGCAGAATTGCATGTTTTTTGACATTTTGGGACATTGTGCATCTGAAATGATGAATGTTTTCTCCTTCTCGTAGCATAGTTTTCATTGAAATGAAAAGATTGCATATTCATATCTTTGCATAACTTTCAAGTCGGTCAAAACACCATATTGTCCACGTCATTTTCCTTTTGAGTAACAACAACTTTAAAAATCAAACGCTAAACTAAAATTGATTAGACATTTTTACATTTTCTGGTAGAAAACCTACATTAGTTTAGTTGTAGGGATTTGGAATAGGTGTGAAAGATAACTTTCCAAAGATGCAAACAAACATAGGATCTTGTTTTAGGGAGCGGTGAAATCCAATTACTATATTTTTTCTTGGGAAGCCTTTCTCACACAAGGGTCAAACCTGAGGTTGCATTGAGATTAGCAGAGTTACTCACCCTTCTTTATTGGTCTTGGCGTAGAGATTGTGCATATTATGGGGGTCTCTTGAAGGTATACCCACAATGATGAGTGGAAGTCTTTCAAGTTGATTTCGGGCTAGATACCTTGCCCTTGCGCGTGGATCATACTGTCGATTGTTTCCCCAGGCATCACTGTTGTAGTTGGTAACCTTAGTGGCCTATCTCTTTAGGGTCTTTACATAGGGTGAATGTGGAGGGGCAAGTCTTCACGGTACCTAGAATCGATGTTGGGCAGACTCACTCAGGCTCCTTGGAGGGTATACCCATGATTATGTGTGGGAACTTTCACCAGGGTCTAAGTCCGTTAAGAAGTTCGTCAACGTAACTTTTCCACCCGCTCTATCTCAGCCCCTTCTTACTTTGTGCCCACGACGTTGGATTTCATCACCAACTAGTGTGCTCATTGTGAGAAGGTTTTGTTTTCTTGCTTGCTTACTAGATTTTAAGCGTATGTTGTTTGTTCTCCCTAGAAAAATCTAGGTTGGAGCTTTATTTTTATGGTGTCAGTTCCAGGGATGACCAATGAAGGAACCCCTTTGCTAGGGGAACCCTTTTTTTTTCCTTCTTACGGAAATGTTGGTCCTCCTTACATCGCTACTTTAAGCCTTCTAGGTCTCACAATTGGGTTACTGGTATGGTTTTTTCCCACTCCGGTGATCTCAAATGAAGGTGCTTCAGATGTAAGCACACCACCCAAACATCAACCTCATGTCGACCTTTCTCCTTCTTCGCCCATCAGGTCTCCTTCCATTTCTCCTTCTTTGCCTTGTGAAATATCTCAGGCAAGTATCCAGATTGATAAGAAGAAGAAGAAACAGAAAGAGAAGAAGAAGAACCAGAAAGGGACCAAGCCTCCAACTACATCAAATGTTGGATCTAAGCAACCAACTACTGTTAATAGTATTGGGAGTGTTGATAAGGTAGATAAGGTTAAAATGAAGAATCTGAAACCCAAATTCCCTTGCTGTCTTTTTAAGGGTGACCACTTTCTGAGGGATTTCCCTGGTATTACCAAGGTCTTAGAAATGTAGTCTTCCACATCATCAGCCCTTGCTAGACATGTTTATGATGCCCCATCAACTTGTGATGTTAAGGTTGGTAAGAAGAAGACAACCATCAAATTCCCTTGCATGTTATGCAATGGTGATCATTATTCTCACCTTTGTCCTCATATGGACGAGGTTTATTCTCTTTTGGAAAAACTTCAACTTCCAAAAGGTTATCGTAAGCTTTCTCCCAACCCATCGTTAGTTGATGGACTGGTCAATCCAGTTCCATCCCCGGTCAATCCGGTTGATCAGGTGGTCAATCTAGTTTCATCCTTGGTTGAACCACTCACCAAAGTAGTTGATCGAGTTATGTCATCGATCAACCCCTGATCCGGATTATTTTCGGCACGAAATGAGAGCGGAGATATAATAAAGAAATGCACAGAGATATCGCGTATATCCAGTAATATAACAGAAATATATCAGAGATGCAACCATAAACACAGAGATACAGTAATACACGATT